>JAQHUG010000156.1:870012-904162 GCA_028555095.1 Dicrostonyx torquatus
TGTTATTTGCAGATGATATGATAGTGTACATATGTGACCCCAAAAACTTTATTGGAGAACTCCTACAGCTGATAAGCACCTTCAATGATGTGGAAGAAGACAAGATCAACTAAAAAAATCAGTAGCCCTCCTATACATAAAGGATAAAGAAGCTGAGAGGGAAATCAGAGAAATATCACCTTTCACAATAGCCACAAATCATATAAAGAATTGACCTCAAACTCACAGAGATCCACCTGCCTCTGCCTCCTGAATGCTGGGATTAAAGGAGTGTGCCACTACCACCCAATTTGATTTTTTTCTTAATCATAGCTTTTCTGACTGAGTGAGATGGACTCTCAATATAGTTTTACCTTAAAGTGTCCCAATGGTTAAGAATGTTGGCCAGGCAGTGGTGGCACACACCTTTAATTACCAGCACTCGCGAGGCAGAGGCAGACAGATCTGTGTGAGTTTGTGGCCAGCCTGGTCTACAATAGTTACAGAGAAACCCTGTCTTGAAAAGCAATAAACAAAAAAAAAAAGGAAAAAGAAAAAGAAAAAAAAAGATGGTGAACATTTTTCTTTATCTATTAGTCATTTATGCTTCTTCAGAACTGTCTGTTGAATTCATTTATTTCTAGTCAATGGATGATTTTTTGCTATTTACTTATATTTTTATAAATTCTAGATATTAATCCTCTGTCAGATATATATTGGAAAATATTTTCTCTCATAGTGTAGGATGTTTTGTCAATGTTTATTGATTTATTTTCTGTACAAAACTTAAAATTTTATAGTTCAGTGTTTTGAAATTTTTATAATAGATGTCTTTTATCTCCATGATTATCTTTAATTTTTTAAACAATTATAAACAGGATCTCCCAAGGTCTTGGCAAGTTTGTTGTTGGTATATAGAAAAATCTACTGATTTTTAGATCTGTATTTTGTATTCTGATATTTATTGAATTTATCAGATCTAAGAATATTCTAATGGAGTCTTAAAGGCATTTTAAAGTATAGGATCATTTTTGTCCACACATGAGGATTATTTGAACTCTTCTGTTTGTGCTTGTTTTAGTTAGGTATCCCTACAGGAACAGAATTGAAAGTATTCCAATAGGGATTTTGTTAGACTGTCTTATGACTACAGGAGCTGGTAGTTCAAGCATGTCTTCATAGACCCATCAAGAAGCATGTCTCTTAGTTGATTCCAGATCACATCAAGTTGAAATTAGAAGATTAGCCACCATATTATTTATTTCTCTTTTATTTCTTCCTCTTTTCTTATTTCTATTGCTCAGGCTTCAGGCACTACATCAAGCCAGAGTGGAAAAAGTAACACACACATTGTTTTTTTATTGAAGAAGTTTTATATATATATATATATATATACATATATATACACACATAAATACATATATATGTATATATATATATATATATATTTGAGACAATGTCTTGCTATGTAGCCCAGGTTAGTCTTAAACTCATGATTCTCTTTCCTCAGTCTTCTGAGTGATGAAACTATAGGTTTGCATTATCATTCCTGGTCTTGGCTCCTTTCTTACTGTCTGTTCTATATGTGACTGGAAGAAAAGAGTGATGAGTTTTGAGAGTGGATTTGATAGTATGGATGTCTAGGAATTACTCTCTAACTAGTATGTCCCAGGCTAAGTGTATCCAAAACATTCATTGCTGCTGTACCCACTCCAGTCAGTAGTAGCTATTAATTGATTATGTAATTCCTACTGAATTATGGAGATCCTTAGGAACCAATATTAGGTAATGGTAATAAAGCAGGTATTAAGATAAATGTGGGCCAATTGCAGGAAATCAATTTTTAGGAAGAACTCTAATTTAGTATTGATCTATAAGGCACTTTCCGATGATTCTGGATTTTAGATCATATAAAGATGTTTCTAACTTTGAAACCAGTGTTTATGTATGCAGAATGCATGTGAAAAGTGAGTAGAGGAGGAAGGAGATGGAGTATAGTTCCTTTGTGGATCAGTGTGTTGAAAAGAAAATGTCATTTTTGTTTGTTTGTTTTGGTTTTTTGTTTTTGTTTTTGTTTTTTTGAGACAGGGTTTCTCTGTAGCTTTGGAGCCTGTCCTGGAACTAGCTTTTGTAGACCAGGCTGGTCTCGAACTCACAGTGATCCGCCTGCCTCTGCCTCCCGAGTGCTGGGATTAAAGGTGTGCGCCATCGAAAATGTCATCTTAATATAAATATGCACTCACTTTAGCTGTAGCCATATTTTATTCACACTTTAAGGGAAAATGGGTGCATGCCATTATTTGTGTGGCTTCTTTATCTACAGTGAAGTTTGTGATTAGATATACTGAGTTAGGAACTTAGAAAATATGATGAAGATCACATAAAATTACTGCTTGCAATGGTTCTGTTGGATGGATTTTTCAAGGTTCAGACATATAAAACTTTATACAATGTTCTTTGCTACTCTTTATTTTTTTACCTTGAAAAAACTCAGGTATGCTTTACACTAGACTTTTTTACATAAAGACTCATGTATTTATATTATCTGCTTTTATTTGTTTATTTTACTTTTCTTTGCTCTCTTTCTTTTGCTTACACGCTGGGGAAGTTTAGAGCATGCCATGTATTTATCTCATTGTATGCCTCCTAAGGAAAAGACATTTTCTTAATCAAATGCTATTATTGTACCTGAAATCCCCAGCGACTCTCCAACTGTATCTTTTCAGTTCTGCACCATAAACCTGACTTTCCCCAGTTTTCACAACACACTGTTGTGAATTCCGCCCCGTAATGGCTTCAGTGAATGCCCAACAGTGAGTTCATATCCAGTAATCATCACATAGTTTGATTTTCTTTTTTTTTCTTCCTTTTTTCTTTTTTGTTTTTTCAAGACAGGGTTTCTCTGCAGCTTTGGAGTCAGTCCTGGAACTAGCTCTTGTAGACCAGGCTGGTATCGAACTCACAGAGATCCTCCTGCCTCTGCCTCCTGAGTGCTGGGATTAAAGCTGTGCGCCACCACCGCCCGGCTAGTTTGATTTTCTTAAATGCATATATTTCTAGCTGGTGTTTATTGATCATCTTTTATGTGGCAAAATTGCTCTCAGAACTTTTTTAAAGGATTGAATTACTATATTTGTTCAGGCTGGGAGTGTAGCTCAGTGGTGCAGTATTGCTCACTTAGATGTACAAAACCTTGACTTTCATCCCAGCACACAAAATGAACAACAAAATATTTTGTTTCAGTAATGCTCTGAGTTGATGTTATGATCTGTCTTTTCCCATAAGGACCCATTTTCACAGTCACCTGGTTTCATAGTCAGAGGAATGGGGAGACTAAGTAGTTCGGTGGCTGCCATCACAGATCCAAGCAGGTGGCAAGGCATTCAGCTTCAGTCCCTGTCTGCATAGTGAAGTAACAATGAAACCCACTATGCAGAGCTGATACAAATGTTTACAGTAGCAGGCATGTGAGTGTTTGCTCTTGTATTGGGATTGTTACTTTATCATTTAAGTCTGATTTTACCTTACTCTGTGGCATAGATATGACCTTTGTATGAAATCCCAGCTACAATTATTTTGCTATGACATAAAGACATATCTGTTTAGGTAACACTGAAACTATCTGCTTAGTTCATTACATAAAAAGATTGTTTGATAGAGAACTTATCTAGTCAGAAATGTATGGCCTGTGATTAGTAACAACTTTTCATTATTCCCAGAGGATGGGGCATGTAACAGTGAGATCCCCCGAGTGGTGGGGACTGAGGCTCCTACAGGATCAATGGCTGGAGAGTAGCCCATTGCCTCCAGACATGGACTGGCATCAGGCAGCCTGTTCATTCTAAGAACTTGAATATTTCAATAATATTCCAATTTAACTGCATAACCTATATTCTTCTAGCAATATAATAGCTAACATAAGCTCTATAAAAGCTTAAACATGAACACATGAAACCCTTGGCTCTTGGTATGTCTTGAGCTTGGGAGGGTGACTGCAATGTAGTCCCTGTTCTGTGGCTTGACTTTGTCCACTCAAAATGCAGGTAATAGCCATATGATGGCATTAGTAGGTGGAACCTGAAGTAATTAGATATGATAGTTTCTTACCTCCTAATGAGGTGATGTGAAGGGTCTTGATGGAACTAATAAGTTCCCTTTTCATTCAACAAGGTATATTGGAACTCAGACTGTGAATCTGTCAGTATCTTACTCTTTGACTTCTCAGTTTCCAGGGGTATGGGAAACAAGTTTCTATGTTTTATAAGTTGTCCACTCTCTGGTATTTTATTAGAACAATATAGTGGACCTAGAAACAGTGGTTGTGTAGTTGTTTCTCTCTCTAAGCTGCCTTAATGCTTAGATGCTGAAGGAATGGGTACACGATATGTGTGCTTACACACTCAACCATTCTTAATGTAGGCCTTGGAAAGAGACTCACTGAAGTTTACTTTTATCCTGTTGATCTTAGTCTCTGCACTTTGATTACTTTGGTTCTTCAATTTTTGCTCTTTTGGCCATAGACCTTGTCATTTCTTAAAACAATCACAAATGCAAAATTCAATTCTTGGCTGGAAATTTTACTTTTGATCTAATTATTGTTGAATGTCTGCTCTCACGTGCTGCGGGAGATTAAGCCCTCTTGCTTTCAGCCAATGGCTTCTAAGATATCCGCCCAATGTGGGGCGTGGTTTTCATTTTAAAAAGAAAGCCGCAGCCGCTCTCTGAGCTAACTTGCTTCCGGCTTCCATGCTGACTGCTAGACTCGGTTTCCTGTTTGCGACTAGAGGAACGTGGTTTGGGACATTGATCTGTAAGTTTTATCCCCTCCAATAAAATACCCTTTTTTAAATCAAATTGATGTAATATTGTCCTGCGACAATACTCACGGTTAGCCTGTCCTTGTGTAATACATGGCTTCTGATGATGTGACAGGTACAGGGAAAAGTGTCTGGAAAGCTCACAGTTTGATGAGGTAACTCTGATTTTGGCAAATACTGCCCCATTATATCTTAGCAGAATACAAATAAACCCTCCAGTACATTCTCAGGAAGTCATCTAAATAAACCATGAAGCAACCAGTCATAGCAGTGCATGCTTGTAACGCCAACAGTTGGGAGAGAAGTAGAAGAATTTTAAGTTCAAGGCCATGCTGGCTGAGCTACATAGTGACAACTTATCAAAAAAAAAAGAGTCATTTTTTAATGAACGTCACTAGATAAATTTGGCCCTTGGTTCTGACCTGTGGTTATGGTTTATTATGTTACCTTCAGTAGCCACTGAAGTCCTTAGGGCACTGGCATCTAGCTCCTATCTCTGTGACTGAAATATGTATGTTTTCTGTCTTTGACTTTCATTCTATTTTTATGTTATTTTAAGAGTTGGATCAATAGTGAACAGAATTCCATATTGTTTTCCATATGTATTGGTTACAGGTTTGCCATCTGTAATATATACGTGTGTGTGTGTGTGTGTGTGTGTGTGTGTTACTCAAACAAGTCAGAAGTGTGTTTCTCTTCCATTTAACTGGCTGGACATTAGCAGGCAGGATGTTGATAAAATCTGGGCTCCTTGGATCTTTTTCTGCTCTGTATTATGAAGGATCTTCCTGCATTTACATAGTCCTGGATGGATTGCTATGTTCCATGCATTCTAGTCAGCAGGAAGGGAAGAAATGAGTAGGAGACCATATTCCCCTTTTTTAGAGTGTGACTCAGTGGTATTCTTCTCCTGAGGCTGGTTCCTCCGCCCGGCGTCTTGTAACAGGATCTTGCTGGTTATAAAGGAAGGTGGACAGTACATCCAGACTGGAAGACCAGGTGCTGCTTCAGACATCAATGTCCTCATACAGTAGAAAAGGAGGCAGAATGAGGCTGCCACAGGCTCTGCCACATCTCAGAAACAGCATTTTCACTTGTATTCTGGAAGATATTATTATTATAGAGTGCATACCTTTTGCTAAACTTTGCAGAGATTGCTTTAGGTCATAGAATCCATTTAAAAACACTTTTGGTGAGTGCTAAATGTATATGCTTGGTCTCCATTCCTTGCTTTTGTTAACTCTTTTTTTGGGCAATGGATGGAGATGTGAGAGGGAGGAACGTGTGTCTATCCCTGGAGGTGGCTATATGACCTCCAAGGTTTTGTTTCCATTTGATTACTTGAGGTAGATGATGAGCGTCTAAAGGATGATGGGGCCATAATATGAAAAAGCAAATATGTCTGAATTACTGTGTGGCATGAAGTCCACTCCCCATATGAAAAATTCTTCTTTGGCCCATTCCATGAAAAAAAAGCCTAAATATTCTTATGTTTGAATATTATAAGTTTTGTAAATCTGTTTATTAATACCACTTTGCCCTACCATAACTAATATATCTTTCTTTTAGGACCCCATATGCTATTGGTTTTTGTAGTCATTTTGGTTGTGGAACTAAATGTTCCACAAGGAACACCAGAATTTTGATTTCTAAGCAGCTGGTGAACATTTTTGGGTTGTAACATTTCTCCAAATTTTGTTGTTCTTCACAAATTTCCATTTGTTTGTGAATTTTGTTCTCTGTCAAAACATTTAAGACTATTTTCCATCTTTTAGAAATTGAACAGCAGTTTTTCTGACACTGTTTTTTTTCTGATGATAAATAGTTTTTCCCTTCTACTTTTGGGTTTCGAGATGCTAATGAAAAAACAGTAAGTCTGTACGGAGACAGGAATTTTGTACAGTACTTGCTAGGGTTGTTTTTGAATGATGTGACATTGCAACTTATTCTTAGAAGACAAATGTGAATCTAGAACATCTGAAACCTTATAGATTAAGAGGCATAATACAATCTTCACATTAAACTCCCCAGTGACAATGATGTCATAATGTTCTGTAGAACCATCAGCTTATTAATTATTTGTACACTATTGGTTTTTACAAAGACATTTAACATATTCACAAAGTCAAGATAACAGTGCACTTACTTGCTTCCACCAATCTTAGTTCTTAGTTGGAGTCCAGGATTATAGACTGGGAAATGGAAGCTGATCAATGACTAAACCAAACAAGCAAATGAAAAACCTCAGTCAAGACCATATTGTAATGACTACTCCTCTTATCTTTGGAAAATACCACTTAGTAATATTAATATACCTTGTTAATTGATTTAACCCATTAGTTACACTGAGTAAGATATTCTAGGAGATGGGTTGCAACTCTGGTTGATGGGTCATGTGGCTGTCAGCCTTTGCTCTTCCTTTAAAGATTTGTTTTTGCTTGTATTTTAAACTGCTTTGGACAATTACAATTATCTATATGCATTCATCAGACAAATTTGCTGTAAAGAAAATGCAGCATATGCCAGTGATTGTTAGTGTTTATGTCCTTTGTTTGGTAAGGATTATAATTTCTTAATGCTTACCCAAATAATGTTTGAACTCTTTAACTGATCAGTTAATATACAATGCTGAACTCATAGGTTTGCCTTTTCAGGGGTAACACAACATACAAGTCAGAAAATACAAAGAAACTGTGAGAGTTATCAGGTAGTACAAGTGTGATGATACGGACAGGAACAGGTTAAAGCTCCTGGTAACGTGTGTGGTATGTTCAGAACAGTGTTTACATAAAAGAATGACAAAGGGTTTCTTGAGAAGATGGCTAGCACAATTACTCAAGTTAAATGAGTGGCCTAGGACTGAGAATCTCACTGAGAATCGTCCAGTTCGGGGTGAAAACAAATATAAATACTCTTAAGAGACAACAAACCAGGACAACTTTGGAAAAATCTGGAAAACTAGCTGGATTGGAGCAAGAAATAATGTTGAAAAGAGAAAGGCACCGGATCATATCAACTTACTTGGTCTGGGGGATACCTAGAGGAATTGTTCTGAATAACATTAGTATTCTTGTTCTAGTCTGTTGCCATAATAAACACTCTGCTCAAAAGCAATTTGGGTTTTTTTTTCTCAAAGTTATTTGCCTTATACTTATACCAGGTCACAATCCATCACTGAGAAAAGTCAGGGTAGGAACTGAGGCAGAAATTATGGAGGAATTTTGCTCACAGGCTCATCTCCTGGCTCATGCTTACATACTTTTTTATACAGTCCAGGGTTACCTGCCTATGAACAATACCACCTTCAATGGGATGGTTCCTCCTATATCAATTAGCAATCAAGACAATACCATACAGACAGTCCCATAGGGACTTAATTGAGGTTCCCTGAGGTGGCTGATGACTGTAGGTTACATCAAGTGACAATAAAATCTAAGTTGGACAATGAGAACCCACTGAAGAGTTCTGAGAAGAGAAAGGGGACATAATGCACCTTTAAATAATTCATCCACTTGGCCTGATGCAGAGGTCACTGTTCATGAGACATGAACAGCCAACCTTTATTTTTCTTATGCTTTCTAAATCTTAGCTCAGTTCCTGTTTCCTATTGTAAAGATATAGAAAGTGTATTATCCATTTTCAGACTGGATAGGAAGATTCATTTGCTGAATGCTGGCTCTTGCTATAGTGTAAGTCATTCAGCTTTTTCAAAGCTCATTACTTTTATCTGAAAAGTGGTAGAACAAAGGTTGGTTAAAAGAAATCTTTAGACAAGGAGGACATAGTTGAGACATTTTGGAAATACTGGATTTTCTTAGTTACTGTTTTCTTTTTCATCATCATGTTTGTGTATATACATTTCAAAATTGTCAAAGAAACTTCACAGAGGAGTTGAAAGTATACAAAGCTGCAACCACCCCAATAGGTGGGCCAGTGTCACTGTCTTCCTCTCCTCTTGGAGGCCATTCTGGCACGCTATAGCAAGGAGAGATGCTCAACTAACTGAATAGCCATGTGTCTGGAAATACCTCTCAGTTTAGTGAAAATTACATTTGGTGTCAATAGATTTGATCATAATGATAATAGACGATCTGAACTGTCTTAATTTCCTCTGTTGTTTCTTCTGTATGTATAAAATTAGCACTTCAGGTTTTTCTTACTTCAGGTTTTTCTTTCTGTGTGTATTGGTCACATATACCCATCTAAATACAACTGTCTTGGACAGAAGTTCTCAACGGTCTGGGAATGTAGACAGATGACAGATGGTGACCTTTGGGCTAGCCTCTTCCTCATTCAGGGACCATAGTCCTTTCTATTTCAGATCAGGTAATGTGAAACAGTGGAAAATAAGAAAAGGCTCACAACTAAATACATAAATATAGGAGAAAGCCACGCAGGGATGAGAAATTATAACTGTCGAGGAGACTCGACTTCAGCACTTGTTTTTATCAAGCAGTGACAGAATATACACCGTCAGAAACAATAACTGGGAAAAAACCCATACACATGGCTGGCTGAACAGTCCATGTTAGATGAGTGTCAGAGCTGAAGGAGATGAGCCGAGGCTCTCCTGCTCTCATGTTGGGAAGACCTTGAACAAAACCTTAGACTCTGTCAACTCTGACTGAATCCCCAGCACCTTCTTTCTGTCCGGAGATGGACTTAAGGAACCTAGAATTAATAAGGATTGATTTTGCAGTCACAAAGCTATGTCATTTTTGCTGCAAAGGCTTACACCTTTAAGGAAGCATGCAGGCAGTGTCGACCTGAAGAGCATGACTCATGTTGGAAAGAAGGAAGCCACATGCACTTTCTCACATTGCTGAGTATAACCAAAATGAATGTGAGGACTCTTCCTTGTGTTTCTTTTGCTAAGACTTAGCATATAGAATATGCTTAATGTATAGTGAGTGAAGGCATGATTGAAATATTATAAGGCAATTCAGATATTTTAATAGAAACACAAAACTTTGTCAATTTAACCAGTGAAGACTCTAAGAGCACATGCACACATAACTCATGTCTTTCACAGCCATGTTGTGCTCAGAATAATTGTTTTATTAATTATCAGGTCGAGGTTGAGACAGATAGACAAAAGCCTAAAAGGAAACACAGGAAGCAAGCCTTCCATGACCCAACATTCACTAGCAATTAGCAAAAATTCTCAGTGTCTGCTGTCTTAAAATTTCCTTAAAATGTACGAGGAAAAAAATGGCATGATATGCAGGTGAAGAGGACAAGTCCAGTTAGGTCTTTTCTGATAACTGCCAGGATTGTCTGTTTCAGGGAAGGTGCCAAAGGAGAAGGATGACTGATGTTGAAGTCTAAGAGATGTGGTCTTTGGAAACTAAGCTGTTTGATATACACACAGCTGGAGAAGTATCTGTGTGCTGATGACTCAAAGTGCTGGAAGAAGTAGTCTAGAGAAATGTACCAAATACTTAAATTTGACTAAGATTTAAGTAGCCACGTGTCAGTGATTACTTGTGTATCCCAGTAATGTATCAGGAAGGATGCTATATAGTTCCTGACTTCCATACAAATATCTAAGAAGGGCGAGACTTTTACTGTGGGTGACAGGCGTCCTTTGTTCTCAGTATTGATTTATGTAATTTCCATAGCAATCCTGTTTGCTGATTGACACTGTATTATTTATTTTCCACTTTTCTTTTTATGCCTTTATTTTCTCCTCTCTCTGTCTCTCTCTCTCCCTCCCTCCCTGCCTTTCTTCCTCCCCCTCTCTGTCACCCAACCCAGGTGAACTCAGGGATATGACACATGCTAACACATGCTTTACCACTGAATTGTACCTCTAGAACGTTGTCTAAATTAGTAAATTAAGAAATCCAGGTGAGAACATAGATTTGGCTAACGTCATAAACTTCTGAAAACAGTATTTAAACAAGCACCTGACAACCGTGTCACCTGTGTTGCCTAAGACTGCTGAGTGATGGTTAAAAATTTGATTCCTGGCAAAATTGTTCAGTGAGTCTAATTTTATCAGCATTTGAAACTATGATGAGTTAAATTATTTATATTTATATAATATACCTTATATGCCAATGTGAGGAAATAATTATACATTTCTGAATGGCATTATATTCAGAAGAGTAGCAATTAGTCCAAATGGAGGCTCACCTGAACTGACTGGGAATTTGTTCCCTGTCAGTATGTGATAGCAACAGGCAAGGAGGGCTCATTTGTGACTCTTGAAAAAGTGAAAGCTAAGGTATTGGCTTAAAGTGTAATAAAACATAAAATTATCAGTAATGAACCTAAGATGGAAGCCAAGCCTATAGAAAAGACATACTGAGTTTCATCCTGTAAGATAAAAACATGAAGTGTGAAAGCCACAAATGCTTGAGATTGCAGGGATGAAAATAAAGAGCTGATCTCTAATTAGTTGAAATAATCGCTAATAAACAAAATCTAGAAATAAAAATTCCACTTCTCAGCATGATCCCAAATATCAGCTTCTTTCATAATTAAGAATTTCTTTTCATGAAGATGTTAACCCTTTTTTCCTCTCTAAGCCCCTTTAATATCATTGCCCAAGCTTAGCTAAAATTTGAAATTTGGTAAAAAAAAATATGCCAATTATTCACACTGTCTTATGAATTATAGAGAAGTCTTAAAAACAAGAACAAGAAGAATTATTTAAATGTCATCACATTTAAATGGTAAATGCCCATGACATGTTTTTCAGCTTATTGGCAGTGAGTGAACCCACCGACATGGCCTCTTGTTTTGAGTGTCCTTTCCCTCCTTCTCCCACTCTCCGACATCTTCATGTCTTCCATATGTCTGGATCAATCTGCCGACTTCCTTCAGAGCTTCCCATCCCCCTCAGGACTCCAGTGAGTCACCGGAGACTCTTTGATGTGTTCAGGAATTAAGAAACTTAGCGTTTGCATATTTTCCCACAGATAGTATTTATGCTTTAGTTCTAGCTGTTCCTTTAGTGATTGAAGGTAGATGAATTTCAAAAGCATACGGTCAGGGACAATAGATACTATAGCTATATAAAATAAACTGTTTCTACGGTGTAATATACCAACATAAAATACACTGACAGCAGGCAGATAACGCAGTGCATCACAGTCTTACATACAGTATGCTTACGCAGTCATGCACTTACATCACAGTCTTACATACAGTATGCATACGCAGTCATGCACTTACATCACAGTCTTACATACAGTATGCATACACAGTCATGCACTTACATCACAGTCTTACATACAGTATGCATACGCAGTCATGCAGTTACATCACAGTCTTACATACGGTATGAAGTTTGTAATTGTACAATAGTGAAGAGAAACCTCATAGTAAAAAAAATATATTTTTTTCTTTTGAAATACTTATGTATTTGAGAGGGTTGGAAAAAACACATTTCAGTATGCTTGGCAGTTGCTCAAATTTGTGTGCTCTAAGTTTAGAACCAAACTCAATCTGCCCCTGTTCAAGTTCTGTTCTGTGCTGGCAAAATACCACTTGCTTGTAGAGGGAGTGAAGGGCGGGAGGTCCCTTAAACTCAAAACTCTACTGGACGTAAACAACAGCTTAACAATTGTTTTCTCAGCTGTGTAAAATGAGTTAAACACACATGAGCAGCATTTTTTTTTTTTTTTGGTTTTTCGAGACAGGGTTTCTCTCTGGCTTTGGAGCCTGCGCTGGAACTAGCTCTTATAAACCAGGCTGGTCTCGAACTCACAAAGATCCGCCTGCCTCTGCGACCCGAGTGCTGGGATTAAAGGCGTGCGCCATCACCGCCCAGCCATGAGCAGCATTTTTATGCCCACATGTGCAATAAGATAAATAAAATAATACACAGCAGCACTTGTGTGGGGCTATAAGCCCTGAAGTTTACCATGGTTCATATGTTTTTCCTATGGTTCTTGAATTTCCTAGCTCTGAGTTCTGTTTTTTTTTTTTTCCATTTCCAGCACCTCTTTTTCTATTTTGAGAAAATGTTTGTTTAGGTAAAATAATTCTCACATAGCATTTGAAATCATATTTTGTTATTGTGTGCTAAGACAATGAATGGGATGTGAAAAGGTATCGCTTAATCTGTATTGATTATGCAGCCTGAATTAAGCATAAATACAACTTGTGTGTGTGTGATGTATGTATATGTACACATGGGGACATACCATATGTCTTCTGTGGTCACATTCCAATTTAAGTCTTGAGGCATCACCTCTCACTGAACTGCAATGGCCAGCTTGTGTGGTCACCGAGCCCCTGAAATCTGCCTCCTTCTGCCTCCCCAGCAGCTAGATGACAGGCAGGTGCTGCCACTCCTGACTTTTATGTGGAGGCTGGGTATCAGAAGTTACATCTGCATGCTTAAACAATAAGCACTCTACCAACTGGGTTGTATTCTGCTTCATGTATTTTAAGTATATAGCTATTTCATATGAGTATACAGTTCAAATTATTTTCCACACCAACACTAATGGTTTGGATGAAACTGGCTCCCATGTGCTCAGATATATGAACACTAGGTCCCCATTTGGGAGGGCTTTGCGGAAGTTGCTTACTGGGGGAATTATGTCACTGTAGGTGGGCTTTAAGATACAAGTAGGGTTTTGTCTACCCCAGTATGGCCTTTTTGCTTCTTGCTTGCCATTGAGGAGATGAGCTCTTAGCTTCCTGTTCCATCACCATTTCCACTATGCTGACCGCACTACAATGGCCTGGAACTGTCAGCACCTAATAACCTCTTCCTAATAAACTTTATAAGTGCCTTGGTCATGATAGTTCATCAGAATAACAGAAAAGTAACTAATGCATCTGCCATGTCAAATTTAACAGGAAAGTTTGTGCCGTTGGAGGTAAAACACCCTGGAAGGACTTGCCTGCTCATTTAGGGAGCTGGCCTGGAAACTCTGGCCCATGGTAGGAAGATATTTAGTTGCTCTTAAACCTTTTCTTTAGCTACTAAAGTATGGCGTTTGGCCTTGATAATATTTATATTTGCTTCTTAAGCTAATTTCTTTTAAGTAGGTGATTCCTGGAAGAAGCTTGAAAATTGCTTGAGATTTTTCTGGGGAACAGTCTGAATTTTAGCTGGATTTGATTCTCTGTTTGTTGCTGTGTCTATTCTTACTTCAAGTGAATGGAAGCCAAGTTAAATGTTCCTTATTCTTTTAATCCCTACAGACTATTTACTGTGTGATTTACTTTTATCAGCTGGAATGTGCCACAGACAAATGTAATTATTGCATGCAAAATGTGTGTCAGCCAGGCACTCGGGAATCAGCAGCGTCATTGCTGTGGTATACTGTGTCCCACCCCTCAGAGCGATGACATGGTATTGTATAATCATTATGAATTATCTGGGTTTAGGCTTTTTGACTTGAGACACTGGCTTGGCCAGGTCATGATTACTTGGTTTTGGGCTTGCCATGTTAACTTTCTGTGTCTCAATAGTTTTATTTGTAAAAGGATGCTAGCCTATTTCACTGGGTAGATCTGAGGACTTCCTGACTTTGTAAAGTGCTGAGAATGGTGCTTACACATCACACAATAGTGCTCAACACATTATTCCCATGCTTCTTGTCAACACAAGGCTCTCTCAAAGGGAAATCTCAGCTGTTGTGTTCATTGTGGTTGCTGCTTCCCCTTCATTGTCCTGCTTCTTCTTAATTTTTAATGTTGGGGTAAAAATCCACCTAACGTAAAGTGAGCCATTTAAAGCGTGAGTTCTAGTTGTGTTTAGGGTCTTCCTAGTGTGTGCTGTCATCACCTGTGCTGTTCCATTAAGAAAGTGCCCCCCCTCCCACCATGCTCTTAGCTTGCTGAATGTTTGTCATGAGATGGTATCCGGTTTTATTAAATACTTTTTTCTGTATCTGTTGAGATTATCCAGTGGAGTTTTCTCTTATTTTATTAATTTCATCTAAGTCTCAAGGTCTAATTGCTCATATAATTTTTTTTTTGTTTTTGTTTCGAGACAAGGTTTTTCTGTAGCTTTGGAACCTGACCTGGAACTAAGTCTTGTAGACCAGGCTGACACTAATTTCACAGAAATCTGCATGCCTCTGCCTCCCGAGTGCTAGGATTAAAGGCGTTCGCCAACACCACTTGATTCTAATTGTTCATATGTTGAACTATTCTTGCATTTTGATATAAATCACAGTTGGTCATGAAGCATATTTAATAAAATTGTACAAATTTTTTTGCTAATATTATACTGAATACTCTTAATATGCATTGATCTAGAGATTTCCTGTCATAGGCTTCTCTGACATTGATGTAACAATAATGTGGTCCTCAACTAGAATGCATGCCTTCTAATTTGAGAAGGATATTTTTTTTTAGGAAAGTAACTTGTAAAGGATTGTTTTTTAAAATCTAAGTGTCTGATAATTGTGTATTTTAATTGCTTATTCTGTCTCTTTACTTTTAATGCTGTATTCAGATTTTCTGTTTCTTCTTTGGTCAGTTGGCTGCTTCTGTGCTTTCAGGAATTTTATCCATTTTATCTAGGTTATCTCATTTGTTGGTGTACATTTGTTCCAAATATTCTCTTTTTTAAATTTCTGAGTGTTAACATCAATAGTCTTACTTTTATTTTATTCAGTCTTGCTTTTTTCATGTCAGTCTAGCCAAAAATAGTCAATTTTGATGTCCTTCCCAAAGAAGGCACTTTTGGTTTGTCAATTCTATTGTCTTCTTTTTCTGCTCTTTCATTTTTGCAAAAGAACATCATATTTTTTACTATGTATTCCCATCTTCTTGATTTGTTCTTTCTAGATTTTTTTAATATGTAAAGCTAAATTATTGATTTAAGATATTTTTATTCTTGAATATAGGTAATTATGCCATTGTCGTATCAGCCCTGCTATAGTGAGTTCCCAGAGACTTGGGTCTGTTTTCATTTTCATTAGTCTCAAAAATATTTTCTAATTTCAATTTTGATTTGCCCATGCTTTTGGCTAAAGATGTATTAATTACATGGACTGTTGTTGAACTCTGCTATAGCCTTCAATTCTTGATCATATGGTGACTGAAAGCTCTTTATTAACTTCTGCGTGTATATGCACACATAAACACACAAACACACATGCATGCTGACCTCTACTTCAGGGATCTGATTGCTCCTACCTCCCAAGTACTGCACCATAACATACCCACCTTAACTGTGGGCATCTGGATGCAGAAGAGGGAAACAGAAGTCACCCATAAAGAAGAGCCAAGTCTTCCCCGAATCTAAATGTGGAGTGAGACGCCTATACACACACACAAAATCTCTCACAGACGAAATGTTCCCCAATAAGAAAAGAAGTGGGTGACTTACTACTCCTATTTCTGAGTCCCTTATAGTGTAATGAAAAGTCTTAAGTCTCAATTTCAATATGATCTTTATGAAGGTGTGATTCTCAACAAATGATCCTAGAACAAATTTTTTGATAACATTTTCTTTTGTTGAAAACAGATTTTTTTCAAACGTTTTTTCTAAACCTAGAGCCGTGGGGTATCTAGTCTTTGTTTTTCAGTCACCCTGGCCATGGCCGTTATGGGTTCCATTTCTTGGCGTAATTCTTAAGTCAAATCAGGTATTAGTTGGTTTCTACCAGTAGCAGCTTGACCTTACCCTGCAAACACAGTTCCTTGGTCTGCTTGTTCCTCTTGACTCCTCTTTGCCTTTGATGATTGTCTGTTATCACTGTGATATTTCTTTCAAACCCAAGACAGATGGTGCTTTTTCGGTCTTCTTCAAAGCTTCCCTGTCATTCATTGTGCATACAGAATCTTACCTACAGGCCAGGCGGTAAACACATATCCCATTCTGAGTGTCGACAATCATGTGGATGACAATAAGTTAAGTTTTTAAAAGATGGATCGTCTCTTTGGAGCTGAGCTTTGGGCTAAGAGTATTGAGCTGGGATTTGGAGGAGGCTCTCAGAAAGTGGAAATCCAGTGGACTCCCAGAAAGCAGAAATCAGAGGAAATAAGCTAAGAAATGAAGAGCTGGCTTATGGGCCCTGTGTTTCCATAGCACACTAGTAAGTAACCCTTTGGCTTCAGGCCGGCGGGGGCACATTTTGTTTGTTTGTTTCTTTGTTTTACCTCTTTCTACAAAAACATTACTGAAGCTGGCCTATATAAAGATTTAGACACGGACTGTTTTCTTTGAGCCATTTATTGTGGTGGTCCAGTTATGTTCAATACTATCTCCTCCTTTGTATGTTTCAGTCCATTTCCTAACATAAAAAAACCTACAATTATCTTTCAGTTCTTCCCTGTAAGATACTTGGAAACTGCTGATAAAAATTCTCCTGGCATCAAAATACATTACTTTGATTCTCATTAACATGTACACAAATACTGTTGTAATTTTTTTTTTTCTGGGCCACAGCACCGTTTATTGGGAATGGGGAGGGGATCAGTCCTTCTTGGCTGCCGCCTTCCTCATGGCGGCCAGCACGTTGCTCAGTTCCTCCCACTTCCTCCTCTTCTTGATGAACTTGAGCGCGCGCTTGTCCTTGGACACCTAGAGCAGCTCCATGGCGCGCCGCTCGTAGGGTGCGAAGCCACACACCTCCCGGATCATGTCCCGCACGAACTTGGTGTGCTTCGTGAGGCGCCCGCGCCGCCGGCTGTGCCTCGGCTGGCTCACGTTCTTCGTCACCTTGTGGCCCTTGTTGAGGCCCACGGCCATGGGGTAGCGCAGGGCCATGGCTGCTCTTCTCCGATGGCAGCCGCGACAGGAAGCCTGTTGTAATTTTTTTAAAAAGCTGGAGAGAATGATGCCATACACCTAAGTTCACATGGAGGGGGTTTTATTATGGGAAAGGGAATGTGAAAAGAGGAGGGGGAGGGGGTAACCAGCTTCTAGGGACAGGCACAAAAGAAGAGAAGAGAGAGAGAGAGAGAGAGAGAGAGAGAGAGAGAGAGAGAGAGAGAGAGAGAGACAGAGAATGAGAATATCAGGGCCCTTTTAAAAGGAAACAGTGAATGGCACAGAAGGTACTCCTAGTGGCTGCAGCTGAGAACATATCTTGTCAGAGCCCCAAGGGCTAGCCAGTGTAGATCCCTGAATACTTACAGTTACTGCATGTTAGCTTCTACTTGTTCATACATCTTGTATGTATATGTGTGTAGGGGTGTGTATTCCAATTTAGACTTTAAACTTTCTGATAAAAAGACTGTAACTTCTGTTTCTTCTTCATGTCTTCTCAACATTTGGTAGCATGATTTGTTGAGCCCAAACGACTTTTTGCAAAAATTACATCTAGTGTTTTAAAAATATTCAGACTGGAGTGATGACTCAGTTAAGAGTGTGGCTGTTCTAACAGAAGACTAGAGCTTGGTTCCCAGTACCCACATCAGCTAACTCATAATTGCCTGCAACTCCAGATCTTCTTCTGGCCTCCATGGGCACCTGCACACACATGTTCATACATGTACACATAAATAATAATAAAATCTATTAAAAACATTACTTACTTAGAAGAATTACATTATTTATACTGGCTTTTAAATGGTTTTTGTTTGGGGGTTGGACAGATGGCTCAACTGTTATGAGTACTTGCTGTTTTTGTGGAAGATCAGGGTTCAACTCCCAGCATTCTCATGGCAGCTGACTGCTGTCCCTAACTTCAATCTTAGGGGATCTGATGGCCCCTTTGGGTCCTCATGGACACTGCAGCCATATACATTGACATACCTATTAGTAAAATAAAATACACATAAAATAAAAATAAATCTTTTAAAATTTATTTATTTAAGGTCAGGTGGTGGTGGTACATGCTTTTATCTCAACACTGGGGAGGCAGAGGCAGGTAGATCTTTGTGAGATTTACGCCAACCTGGTAAAAAGAGAGAGAGTACCAGGACAGGCTCCAAACTACACAGAGAAACTCTACCTTGAAAAACCAAAAAATAAATTATTTGTTTATAATAAACCAATGTGTTATTTTATGCTTATGTTATACTTTTAGCAATTTAGACAAAAGCCAGTGCTTTTGGTATGTTATTAAATGCTCAATAAATATATTATTCATCCTGAGGCCTTCAATAACACATTTTATTTTCTTTCAGCACATGATTTTGTTATAGGTGTTTATGCCCACATCTTTTATAGTTTATCTGAAAGTTTTCCCAAAGGCATATGTGTCTTAAAGCCTCCACCACTTGTCTGTGGTTCATTTTGGAGGTAGTAGAACTTTTAAGAGATGTAGTCTAGTGAGAGATCTTCTAGTCATTAGGGTAGTCCACTGAAGATTATAGTGAAACCCTATCTTTTCCCCCACTCCCAACATTTGTTTGAATTTTGACCATAAAGTAAATTACTTTGTCTTTTTATATACTTTTATCATGTCAGTCTTGGAAGGAGATCTTGATAATCATTAGCCAAAGTAAATGTTTTTTTCTTCTTTACTCTACTGGGTGTGTTTTGTAGTTGAAGTAAACTAATGAGGCACTTTTTTTCTGAAATCTGATAAATCATTTGATACTAGGTTGCTTGTGCTGTGCATGTCAATGTGAACACAGTGTGGAGAAGGAAAAAGATAGGTTTAGGAGTGTTGACTGGGTCATTAAGTCCCAAAGAAATCACACAGAGGTCTACATTAGCTATAAACTGATTGGCCCATTCTCTCAGGCTTCTTATTAACTCTTATAACTTATATTAGCCCATTATTCTTATCTATGTTAGCCACATGGATTGGTAACTTTTTCACTGAGGCAGTCACATCTTGCTTCTTCTGTGGCTGGGCCAGGACTGCAGAAGAATGGGCTTCCTTCTTCCCAGAATTTTCCTGTTCTCATTGACCCGCCTCTACTTCCTGTCTGATTGTTCCACCTATACTTCCTGCTTGGCTACTGGCCAATCAGTGTTTATTTAAAATATAATTGACAGAATACAAACCATTCTACCATACCATAGAAGCAGACTAAACTGCATGAATATTGAATTTCCAATAATGATTTTGATATTACAATGGAGGTATTTTATTCCATGATGAACTTCACTTTGACCCCTTAATGAAATTAACAGTGTTTGCCTAATTCAAAATACATGTGAGCTGGAGATGAAATGCTTGTTAAATGGGTGGCAACTTAGCAATTCTTGCCTTCTTCTCTCACAGTTTTCTGTGGATTTTTTTTCTAATTCAATACTTTTCCCAGTCCCAGTACATGCAGACTGAAAAATAGTTTATTTTTTCATCCTGATCAGTGATGAAGATTCTTCTTTGCATGCATTCTTCCAGAGCCTACCACAGTGCCTGGCACACAACAAATACCCTCTAGATTCTTGCTAATTCAAATGTTCAAATGCCCACCTTTATCTGGAAAATTATCCTAGTCTTGTCTTTAGAGGTCATTTTTCTGCTTCTGATACTTCCACTTAAAATGTAGTCATAAATATTTAAAGCAAGAATGTGCATATAGATGCCAGGAAAACAAAAACCGTATGTGGTCTGAACACTCTCTGGGTCCATTCCCACTTGGAGATGCTGATTTGTCTTTTTGCTCCCTTGTGATTTGGATATTGAAGAAACCTTATAACACACAAGGAAAAATGATTCCAATGCCCAGAAAAAGGAGGGTTTCAGACCTCTTTGAGCCAACTACGGTCTAGATCGACTTTGTCTCCATTGTCTTTCAGTCACATCTGACTCCTCAAGAGTCATTCTCAGCATCCTTGACAGACTATGCCAAAGTATAAGAGGGCACAAAAAGGTAGGGGGCAGGTGTGCTGCTTGGCATCACAGCCTGCCAAATCTACCACACTTTGCATTTCTGGCTCTTTCACTCACCCAGTTTCCAACTCCAGGCTCTCTTCAGGCTTGGATTTTCATTGACACCATTTACATTGTTCTGAATTTTCACAATAGCCACTTGTATATATATTTTTGGATCCTGAAAAATTGACTCAGTGTTTAACACATCTTTGGAGCCAAGACTGAGTTATTTTTCTTTAACTTTGTGACTACATAACATGAAAGTTATTTGGTTTTCTCTCTCACCATTAGCATTTAGATTTTTTATTGATTATTTTTTGTTGTTATGAGTCACCCTGATGTAGGATTCCATTCTGTATGTTGCAAATCTCATTGGTTAATAAAGGAACTGCTTTGAGCCTATAGCAGAGCTATAGGGGAACACAGCTAGGTGGGGAAAACTAAATTGAATCCTGGGAAAAAGGAGGCAGAATCAGAGAGAAGCCATGTAGCCCTGCTGGAGCCAGACAGAACTTTGCCTGGTAAGCCACAGTCACGTGGCAATACATAGAAATGGGTTAAATTAATATATAAGAGTTAGCCAATACAAAGTTAGAGCTGATGAGCCAAGCAGTGATTTAATTAATACAGTTTCTGTATGATTATTTTGAGTCTAAGCAGCTGGGAATGAAATAAGCAGGCTTTCCTCCAACATCACCCAAAGGTGATATTTGCCTTTGAAATAAATCAAAGATCAATGTATGTATCTGTAATTGGAAGTTAAAAATTTATCCGGAATCTCTCAGATTATAATAAATATTTGAAGTTACATTTGGGTTTTTTTTGGGGGGGGGTTCAAGAAAGGATTTTGCTGCAGTTTTAGAGCCTGTCCTGGAACTAGCTCTTGTAGACCAGGCTGGCCTTGAACTCACAGAGCTCCACCTGCTTCTGCCTCCCGAATGCTGGGATTAAAGGTGTGCGCCACCATCACCTAGCCATTTGAATTTTAGTCTTTTTTTTCTTGAGGTAGTGAAAAGAGCATTAATCCATTTGGCAGGGCAATTCAGTCATGTGTTGGCCTCCAGAATCACACAGAAGATGTTGAAAAAGGTGTCCTGTGTCACAGGTTCTTCTAATACATCTAGGTCTCATGGATTCGACATGTATTTGGTGTGATGAGGACTCAAGTACCATGTGAGAAAACAATGTAATAGACAAGGAATCCCTGTGCAGAAAGGATGCTGTTCCCTCAGTTATCTGGTGACGAGGAGCAAGTGGAGCACAGAATTCCCTGCATCCTGAAGGCAAGCTAACAGTCCCCACATGGAGACAGTGCTCGCACTGATTGTGGAAGGCTTCCTGAAGGCTGTTTCACTTGAAATGAGAGGCCACTGAGTTTTCACTTCACTAAGGACTGATAAACTTGAACGCATGACCAAACTGTTCTCAAATTGTCTATTCGTTGAGTTCCTCTTTCTCCGCCTCCTCTCACACTTTCTCTCTGTTTTCTCACACACATTCATATTTGTGAATGCAACATGTCTGTACCACAACATATTTATGGAAAGGATAGCTTTGAGTGTTAGTCTCTGTCTTCTGCCTTATTTGAAACAAGGTTTCTTTGTTGTTTTAATGATATATGCCAGGCTAGCTGTTGTCCTACCAAGTCCCAGGTAATTCTCCAGCTCTATTTCTCAGCATGGGTCCTGGCATTACAAATATTCATGCTACAGTGTCTTACTTTTACAAAGGGCTGAAGGATTTGAACTCAGGTCCTCATGCTTGCATGGAAAACACTTTTACCACCTGACCTATTTTCCCGGCCCTGAAGTTATCTATATTGGATCACATAAGCCCGTTCGTGTTAGCGCTCCAGCAAGAGAAAATTCATCTGATATTTATTGAACATCTAGCCTAAAAACATATCTATTTTCTATGACCACAATAAACCTTATTGGGTGTGTCAGTCAGAAAAGAAACAGATGAGAAAACACTAGGTAATAGTAGAAGTGTTTAAATCAAACATGTAAGAATACAAGTGAGTGATTATAGTGTACTTTAAACTTTGACCATGAATTCTCAGGAGGTAGACAGTGGTTATAGTTGGCTTGTTATAACCACACTTCCAAATGAAAGACAATGATACCTTATTTCCCACTAAAATAATGATGGTAAGAAGTACCCACTGGTCTTCAGGAAGATGATACCTAATGCTCTCTTTGGAGGTGGGTTGCCATCTGTTGTAGGATATTCCTTAAAGATGCTTTACATTTCTTTATGCTGTGGAACATTTGTTTCATGATGCAGAGATGTGTTGCATTCTTTTATATTGTATTTGTTTAACTCTGTGAAGCTGTGTTGCTTTGCCTGCCTAAAACACCTGATTGGTCTAATAAAGAGCTGAATGATTAATAAGTAGGCAGGAAAAAGGATAGGTGAGGCTGGAAGGCAGAGAGATAAAACAGAAGAAGAAATATGGGATGAAAAAAATCTAGGTACAAGAGAAGGAGGAGAACTTCAAGGGTCAGTCACCCAGCTACACAGCAAGCCATGGGGTACAACGTAAAGAAAGGTATATAGAATAAAGATAAAAGCCCAGAGGCAAAGTAGATGGGATAATTTAAGTTAGGACAAGATAAGAACCTGGAAAAAACCTAGATGCCCCTCAATTGAAGAATGGATAAAGAAAATGTGGTACATTTACACAATGGAGTACTACACAGCGGTGAAAAACAATGACATCTTGAAATTTGCAGGCAAATGGATGGGTTTAGAAAAAAAACATATTGAGTGAGGTAACCCAGACCCAGAAGGACAAATATCATATGTACTCATAAGTAGCTTCCAGACATAAAGCAAAGAAAAACAACCTACAGTCTACAATCCCAGAGAACCTAGACAACAAAGAGGACCCTAAGAGAGACATACATGGATCTAAATAGGAAGGAGAAAAAGACAAGATCTCCTATGTACAATGGGAGTGCAGGGGTCATGGGAGGGGAGCAGGGACAAATTATAGCTCAATAAAAACAATAATAAATAAATAAAAGAAATAATTTAAAAAAGAAAAGCTGGCTAGAAACAAGCCAGGCTAAGACTGGAATTTCATAAAAAAGAATAAGTCTTTATTTGTTTATTTGGGAGCTGGGTGGCAGGCCCCCCCCAAAAAAAAAACCAAAAAAAAAAAAAAAAGAAAGGAAAAAAAACAACAAAAAACATCTGTAAAATTGACCCCAAATATTTATATCCGGTTGGTTTGTTTCAAGGTCGAAGACACCACAGAAATTCATCTCAGCAGGGTTTTGGAGAAAACACTAGCGTAATAACCACCTTAACGAATGCAAGGATTGCAGCACCCCGGCTCTGATACTGTCAGCTAGGCCATCAGGATATACTTTCGGCCCCTTTTCCTGTGTTCCATTTGCTGTGGTTTCAGTCACCCATGCTCAGTTATTGTCAGGAAACATTCATTGGAAGTTTTGAAATTGAAATGCTTTGTAGATTTTAGATTGCACGCTATTTAAGTAGCTTGACAAGAACCTCACACTCTGCTGCACTGTCTACCTAGAATATTAGTGATCCCTCCTGCTGCACTGTCTACCTAGAATATTAGTGATCCCTCCGTTCGGTTCATTCCCTTCCCCTGGCCACTAACGAGCACCTTGGATCCACTGTCGCACCACCAGAGAGCTTGCATGCAAGTCACTCTGCCTTTACTTCAAAGCGACCATACAGCAGAAGGCTGTAAGGCTGCTGATTCACATGAACTGGATCTTATCACAGTGCTTGTGATTCTGTGACTTCATGGTGTGAGGGCGCACTATAAAGTTTTGAATAAAATACTTGAGATATTTGAGTATCCTCATTATACATCAAACGTCTATGTGTGGTCATTTTTTTGGTCTTACTATTAGTATTGTTGGAAACTTCTTACTGTAACATGAACAAATTAGGAGAATTCCACACACTTTGTGAAGTGGTTCATACCTATAATCCCAAGACTCAAGAACCTGAGGCAGGAGGATCATTATTTGGAGACTGGTAAGATTTATATTGTGAGACCTTGTCTTATAGTGGCATTTCATTTGTATTTTAATAAATAAAGCTTGTCTGAAGATCAGAGAGTAAAGCAGCTGCACTGGTCAGTCTTATAGACCAGGCAGTGGTGACACACACCTTTAATCCCAGTAGCCACACTAGTTTGCCATAGAAACCAGGTGGTAGTGGTGTATGCCTTTAAACCCAGTCCTAGAGAGGAATATAAAACCGGAGGAGACAGCTGTCACACACACAGTCTCATTCAGAGGATTCCTGGAGGCAGAATTGTCATTTTGAACTGTGGCTGAGGTAGAGCCAGTGGCTGACTGCTTGGCTTTTCAGGTCTTCAAGTGGAACCCCAGTTTCTCTCTCTGAGTTTTTATTAATTGTTCTTCATTGTCTCAAGAAGAACAGTGTTTGTTATTGCATGGGTTTTCTGTAATTACCTGTTAGTTACATGATGATGTTACCTGTTACAGCATAATCTCTAATTCTTAGTCAAAATAAAACCAGGAAAAATAGCACTGATTCTTTTTAATTTCTTGAGTTTTCAGGCACACAATTCATTATTATTATGCACAGTCCTCACAATATATGTTCAAAGCTTATAGTTCAAGATAGTAAGATAATTTCCAAATCTTTATTTAAATTAAATAATTTTTGCTTTTCTCTACATCTCAGAAAATGCTGAGTCCAATACTTGTTATACAAACAAAGTCTATTAGTTTGGCAGAAAAATAAGGTTTCTTTTGTGCTATCTTGCTCTTTGTTAATTGCTGAGCTATTTATATCGCTTTGGGGGCACGTTAAAATTATACATCAAAGGAGTCTTAATAACTTTTTGATAATAACAAAAGTTTTGACTAAATGTAAATTGATTTTAGACTATAATATTAATAGCTAGAAAGCTATTACACAGCTATTAGTGATGATACAGCTATTATAATTAGAGCTATTATAATAAATGAGGGAATTATTTTACCGGTTAAACATTACATTATCATCTGCATAAAATGGCAATTTTTTTTGTTGCTTGAAAATACTTATTAGCGTATCCATACAATGTGTTTGTGTTAGCTTATAATGCTTTCTCAGTAGAATATAGTATTATCTTCAATGTATTTGAAAATATTAGTACTTTCAATTGAAAGACAATTGGCTACTTAAGTACATCCCAAAGTAGTTCAATGGTATGTAATGAAGATTTACTAAAAAGGAACGTTCTGCAAATATGTAATTAAATAAAGTAATCCCATTATTTTATTTAACTTCTTAGCATGCCAGAAAGAATCTTGCCTTTATTATAACCCCGGGTTCACAGTGACCAGTTTATTCCATTCTGATACTTTTAATTCACTTCCAATTACTGTGCAGTAGGTAGGTCATCTCTGCTCTGTCCTTTCTGGACCGTGGCTCTTCCACTGTTTAGGAGGGATTTGGTCTTTGGCCAATGAGTCTTGCTTCTAGGACTAACAGAACTTCTACAAAGCCAGTGTGGTCCTCACCTTTGTTCTAACGGGAGATTTTATAATCGAGTTTAAAGACAGGTCTGCCTATGGTTGGTACATTCAAGAACATTGTTCCCAGCTCTGTGAGTAAAAGATGTAATCGCCTCATATAAAGAGCGATGGAGATGAGGAGTGTGGACCTGAACTGCACATTTGGGAGCACTTTCAGGCAGGCGTTTCGAAACACAGCAGTGAAGTCAACTCTCCCGAAGCTTTACTGTCTGGCAGGGACTTGTGACTGGGTTCATTTCCATACACAGGGCTTTCTCTTTCATGGCACCCCTGCCTCTGACCTGGCTAGAGAGCTTCATTTTCCTGAAGCTGCCCCTGAGCCCTCCCCACCTGTTTCCACATCCTGCTGGTTAGTGCAACACCTGCTTATTCCTCAGGTCAAGAGTGTAGGGCTATAGCACTGTGAGTTCTATTTTGACGAATCTGGTAACAAAGTTCAAGATTGGAACCCCATCCCTATATCTCTTCCCCCAAAATGTAAAAATATCCATTGTTCTTTCATATTTCCACTTTCTGTGATTTTGGTGGGGATCCAGAGGTAATATTTCTGATAGAATTAGTTAAAGAGGAGAGCCAGGAAAAAGACACTTGTCTGAACGAGACAAACACTCTTGGGAGAGCAGGACTGAATGTTGTAGTTGGCACAGACTGGGAGTCTTGGGTTCGAGCTCTTGGTTCCTCCCAGTGATGTCCTGGGAGTGGCAGCTTTGGCATCTCAGAGCCTCTGGGAGACAAAAGATCTAGGTTCTCACTGGACACACACAGTAATCTTCCCCACAGGGGTGCCCAAGAAGAGGGTGATGCTTAAGCTGGAGATCTTGCCCTGGTGGGTTAACTCAGGGAGGTGGTTCAGAGAATTGTCATTTCTGCCAAGGGAGGGCACAGTGTAGTAAAACATGTCCTCTCTGTGTCTGGAACAGCAGAAGCAGTCATAGCGCCTGGAAAAGAATAAACCAAGTCCTGACTAGTTCATCGAGTGTAGATGATGACTTCCTTCCTAGAGCCATTTAGACATTCCTTTTTCTTACCGTTTACGTACTCCAGACGATTCTAGGTACCTAATAGGGTGTAAATCAAACACTAATTTTAAATCATAACTTTCAAAATACAGTTCCTTGGTATACCCATAATTTTGCCATCTACTAAAGATGAAGGTAAATTTGCATACTGAGATAGCTGAGCTTGCTTATATTTGCAGAAAGAATGACATCTTAGTTGAGTAATTGATACTGTAAGATGTAACATGTGTTCAATGTTTTACAAATTTTAGTCTATCTTTATTTTAAATTTAATTTTTTTTTTATTTTTGTGCTCAGGATCAAAGTTATGGCCTTTCCTTTATCTCTACCACTGAGCTATAGTCCCCACTTCCCTGATATTTAGACTTGACGATCATCATTTATAAGAACCCCACTTTGCCTAAATAAGTAGTACAAAATGGCAGAGGTATATTTAGGGCCATTTCAGAAATTTTTGGAAATTCTGTCCTAGACATTCATATAACAGCTTTTAAAAAATAAAACTCAAGCCAATAACTCAAACAGAAAATTCTAAAAATCAAAAGTTCTAGTATAGTACAAATTTAAATATATACTAATAAATGTTCTCCTGCCTCTCTACATCTTAAATAAACATACTTCTCAGAAACATGTTCTTTGAACAGACTTCTTTACAGTAGCGGGTAGATACCTTCTTGCTGCCTGACAGGAGGCCCAAGGGCAAGTAACAATGTGGCCGAGAAGCCATGAGGCAAGGTCCAGCATTCCATCTCTGGGTCTGTTGTGGCGCTTCTGCGCAGTAGCTATGAACTTGCTTCTGTGTTTGGAACTGTGGCAATGGGTGGAAAGAGGCAGAGAAATCTCAAGAGTTGTGCTGGCAAGTTTCATGTCATTTTGGAAGAAGGAACCTCAATTGAGTAAATGCCTCCAGGAGAGTGGCCTGTGGGCAAGCCTGTGGTGCATTTTCCTGATTGTTGATTGATGTACGGGAAGCCCAGCTTTGGGTGCAGTGCTATTCCGGGATTTATGGTTCTGGGTCCTACAAGAAAGGCTGAGCAAGCCATAGAAAATAAGCCAGTCAGCAATGCTCCTCCGTGGCCTCTGCTATAGTTTCTGCTTTTAGGTTTTTGCCTTGCTTGAGTTTGTCCTGACCTCCTTTGATGATGATCTATGATGTAGAAGTATAAACATAAAAATAAACCCTTTTCTTCCCAAGTCGTTTTTGGTCACGGTGTTTTACAACAGCAATAGAGACCTAACTAAGATTTATCAAAATCAACCTGAGAGAGCACAAGACTAATTTGTAGTAAAATTCTACCCAGAGGCTTAGGAATTGCTTTTAAAACTGCACAAATGTTTAAGTGTTGCGTTATTCTAAGCTTGATTATATGAATTGAAGTATAATCCAATTGACTTGATTGCATTTTGTTCTTGCAATTTGGTGGGTAGAAAATACGTTTTCTCTTGTGTAAAGACCTCTCAAGGGCAGAACATGAAACAGGAATTTGAGAGCCTTTTCTAAAACTCATTTCCCAAAGGCTTCACACGTATAGAAAATGGCTTGACTATTTCCAGGATCTCCGGACAACTTCAGCTAAGGGAGGATCATAAACTATGAGTCCTGGAATGTAGTACCGTTATGATATTCACACCTTTTGATGCTGTTTATGCAGCCAGTGGCTTGATTCTGCTAACCTAATATACTATTATAAGCCATTTGGTTCACAAGGAAAGGACAGAGTCCCAGTAGTGATTCAGAAGAATCAACTGAATTTTTTTTTACGAATTGGTTAATAAAAATGTATTATGTTGTTAACAAGATTTGCTTGTTAACGGTGTATAGTCGATGACTGAAAAGTTCATGGCATAAACAAAACACACTCATTCTTTCATTTATTCCTCCTTTCCTTTTGCCCTCCCATCTATGAGACATAGTTTCATAGAACCCAGTCTGACCTCAGGCTTGTTATGTAGTCTAATATGACCATGAATTCCTGTTCCTTTTGCTTTAACTGGCTGAAGAATGCTGACTTTCTAGGTGTGTGCCACCATATCAAACACAAATTTATTTCTCTAAGTTTTGCACATGGGAAGCCTATCACATGTGTCACCAGGCTGGGATCAAGGTGTTGACAGTGCTTTGTTCTTTCACAGCGTCCCAGAGGGTCTGCTTCCATGCCTTCCCAGCTTCTAGAAGCCACCTATACATATGCTAATTTCCATTTTGCTAAGGTTAAGTAACACACTCATGAATTTGTAAGATTAGACTAGCAGACATCTTTAAGAGGTTATTATTCTTCTACCACAAATAGGTGAAAAGTTCTCGATTTATTAGCAAATTTTTAGACTCTTTTAAGATCCTTTCCCATCAATTTCTTAAAAAGTCAAATCTTATTAATTGCATCCTTTTCAATTCAGGCAACCATATCATGCTAATGACTTCCAGATGGAAGGCTTGAGTCATCATTTTCTAAGTATTTGATCCTGAGATCTCCAATACAGAAAAAGAAAACTCCACATGTTTGGAGGAATGGGTTGCAATTCATTTTGTGCGAGTCTTGTGTAACCTGGGAAACTTTACTTGGCCGTGTGAGCAATAAAGTGAACTTAAGCTGGACAAGAAGATTGCTAGAAGTATCTTCTTCACTTTGATTTAGCATGCCATCCTGCCACTGCCGTTCCGATTCATATTTTTATTTGCACACTTGCGTTAGGAGGACTATGGGGACACTCATGCTTTCTGTGTCTCTTTCTTAAATTTAAGAGCGCATAGGCACTCCCAAGTTCCCTGATCTTCCAGGAAATGTTTCTAAGCCTTACTTCTCTGCTTTCTAGGACCACTTCAGGACATTTCATTCCCCCCCCCCACTTTCTCACTTATAGTTAAGATGACTTCAGGGAAACAGACAGATTTCAAGTTGTATATTGGAAAGAAGTAGAAAACAACCATTTCCCCTCTGAGTGGAGGGAGTCTTGGAGCATCAGAAAGCCAGGGAGCAGACGGGTCAGTGTGAAGTGGGGTGCACCATATTGTAGCCTTTATGAGCACAGAGTTAGTGGAGATAATGCATCCTTTATGCTTTGAAGTAGAAACAAAGTTATGTCAGGTCATAGACACATGACGTTATCATGAGGAGATTTATGTAAGTGTCACAGACCAATGTCTTATCAATGCCAGGGCATATGTAGGATGGGGCCATGAGTTCTCAGAACAGTGACCAGAGGAAAGGCTGAGGGTTTCCATGTGTTCCTGTGTGTCAGGTGTAACCCTGAGCATCAGAATATCTTCAAAACATAGCTGGAGTCAAGGCAGGTTATAGAAACTTACTTTTCTAGTATTAGTAATAATAGCCCTATCTGAAAGGCAGGGGTGGTGCACACCTTTAATCCCAGCCCTTGGAAGGCAGAGACAGGTGAATCTCTGAGTTTAAGACCAGCCTGATGTACAGAATGAGTTCCAGAACAGCCACAGATACACAGAGAAACCTTGTCTCAAGGAAACAAAACTATAATAATAATGATGATGATAATAATAATAGTAATAATAATAGTCCTATAATTAATTTTTGGAGGATTTAAAAGAATTTGAATATAAGAAAATTGTTGTTAACTCCTTCTTAAAACTTGTGCTCTAGGTCTGGCTGGGCTCACATGTCCTGGCTAGATGCCAAAAGATGAAATTGTTTTTACAAATCAGTTTTGAGCTTCAAAGCAAGTTTCCAGTATTCCCTTACCTCCCCCATGAATTAATAGGCATGTGAGAAAGACTTTAGCTCTAAGGAGCCCAACAACCTTCTGTGTAAAATAACCTCACTCCATGCTACTTAACACTTTACAGCAGAACCGAGGCAGGGTTAAAGGCAGTGCAAAGCAACTGACAGAAAACAGCAGTGGTAAAACATCATTTGGCAAATTATTTAAGTGCTTCTAATGCCAATATCAAAGGGTGAGAAAACTTAATAGGCGTGGGAAGGGAAGAGCAATTAAAGGTGTCAGAAGATCCACAAAATGAGTAACATTCAATCCACTAAAATAGAACGAGGGAAGAGTTGACAGGGGAAGGAAAGATGGCAGCTCTGAACAGTAGCCTCCAGGGCACTCTCCTAGTGGCCGAGCAAATAGCCTTGGGCTTGGGCAAGATGAACAGTGTAACCTGACTGGACTGAGTGCTGATAAAGGAGTGAGCTCAGTGGCCCAACTTGAGTCTGTGGATTTCACCCATGACTGTGTTGCACTTTCCTCCAGTTGGATACCTCGGGGCGATCAGCCAATAGACAGATGGAACCCCAATTCTTTAATAAAATTCAAATCTGTGTGTGGAGGCAGGGTTCTGACATGACCGCTAAGATCTGTGCCCTTTGCTGTACACCTCCTGCCTGATCCCTGAGTCGGGGAGTCAGAAGGCATCACCTTCATGAAGGTTTAGTCATACTGCACATCTAATGTTAAGAAGGGTTTTATCCTTAGTGGACTGTCATGTCCTATATAACACTTATATCTAGGCATATAAATCTGAGGAAGAGGATATCAAGGGTTCATGTCTTAAAGGGGTTCAATGTGAATAAGACTTCCTATTTTTGGTTATAAAGATAAAGAGAGAGACCGTGTAGAGACTATGAGATCCTCCCAAGTAGAAACTATGAAATTCTCCAAGGATTAGAATTTCTTGGCAGACCGTCAGCAAGGAAACAAGGACCAATCCTGTAGTCCCCAGGAGGTGAATCTTGTTACAGCTTGGAAGAGCTTGGTAATTGTCCTCAGCCCCAGATGAGTCCTGCTAGCACCTTACTTTCTTATTTGAGAGACTTAGGTGAAGTTCTGAGAAACTCAGCACACAGACTTCTGACCGAAAGAAGCCCAACCCTTACAACAACTTACAGTATGTGCTGTAAGTGGATACAGCTGCAGCAGCAGATTATACAACAGCAGAAAGAACTTACTGAGCTCATGTTGTAGAGAAATAGTTTCCATTAATGGAATTTAGTGACACTTTTTTTCTCTCCAGACTTCCTCATAAGATGTATGTGTTAGAGATCATCAGAAGATATGCCATTAGAGAGAAGACTGACCGGCTAAAACCCTACTACTCCAAAGTAACTGACATAATAAACATTACAAGAAAATTAAATTTTTTGAAATAGATGTGACCATCTTTCCTTCATTTTAAAAAGTTCATCCTGAGAATAACAATCCATTTGATTCTACCCAGCTCATCCAGACATTCTTGCTTTTATAGGTGTCATCACCCGATACAAAGAACCGCATCTTTAAGACAGCTTTAAGACAAGTTTGGCTCAAATCATCAGCAATGAAAGAAACCTAGTGGGTTGCAGCTATTTTGCATTTCCTTGCTTAACTGCTACTTGAAGACCATTTCTAGGGATGCCAGATTTTGTGTCTCTTGCTTCTGATGCCGAGGTGCCTAAGTACAGCTTTGTAAGGGTCCCCGAGACTGCGGAGACTGCGTGAGATACAGTTTGGTAAGGGCTCACTGAAGTGCTGGGAATTTCTGGCCTCTGTAGCAGCAAAGGTGACTGATGGCCCAAATGAATCCGTTCCCCCAAAGAATTCTTTGTCTGCTTTTGTGGGTTTAGCTCTCCACCCCTTCCTCTGCCTACTGGGGCTTTGTGCTCTCCGTGTGGAGAGGGTACAGTGTCGCAGCATCTAGTACACGAGGCTTCACGGGTTAATTGTCCTTCTGGCTCTCGAGTGAACAGTCCAATTGTTTTATCTTAAACCCCCATTTCTAACAGCTTTTGGCTTGTTTCATCGTTTCTTTATTTCAGGGCAGAAAGGTAGGGTACTTTCAGTTTCCACTAGTAGACAGGCATAATAATAATCAAAGAACATGAAACAGAAGCCAAAACCTTTGCCAGACTCAGAGAAACAAATTGCACCAAAAAAAAAAAAATGGCAGACTTTGCTGGCTGCTGCGAGGGTGGCCTTACTGTGTATCTCGGCTCTGTCATTCTGTTTTGCTTATGGCAAATGTCACATTGTTGACTTCCGTTCATGTAATGTCAGAAAGAACGATCATTAGGCAACCTTTGAAAAAACAAACATCTTCCTTTGCTTCATTCAGGATTGGGAATAAAGGAATTTCTGAAAATGATCTTTCTGTATTTCAGTGGCACAGGCCTGTCTGTGAAGCAGCCTTTGCTGGTCTGGAAATGCTGGCTGAATTGCAAGCTGTGCGCTTTGAAGGTAGATGCCATCTCTGTAAAGTCAGAAGCAATGAATGTATTCAGGTATTCTGTGGATGGTCACAGTGTCACAGATGGCATGGTAGTAATCACTATAACTCAGGTCTCACGTATATCACCCTTAAATGTCAGAGAGTTTCATTAACTTTTGTGATTGAGAAGTTAAAGTTCTGTTTTTCATCTAGTGAAACATCCTAGTGTTTATATATGTAAGTTTCTATTTGTCTTATTAATATATATGACAATTTTACACTTGTCCTTGAGAGTTCAGGAAAGAAGATCTCCTTCTGCTTCCCACTCTCTTCACTGGTAGGTAGCGAGAGCCTCTCCCATTGAAGGCCTTTGCAGAATCCCATCCCTTACTACCCCAAAGTCACTACTGGTGCCCTCACATTTTCCCAGTTGTGGGTACCATTCTTCCTTTCCTTCTCGACTTGTAAGGCAGCAGGAAATTTGGACCTGGTTCTTGAGATGACTCTGCTGTTATCCAAACAACGTGAAATGTAAGAGTCACAAGCCCATCTACTCTATGTCAGTTTACCTGTGACAGTAAGGCCAAATGAGATGTGGCTGTAGGAGAGCAAGCAGGATGGACTGCGGGGAACCGGTGAGCAAGTGAACTAATGTAGGGCTGAGAGGTCCACCTTAGGAACCATGGCAGCACTGGGAACTGGAAAGGCATGGGCCTGGGGTCAAAGGATAGGTGACTATCCATCAAGAGTGGATAAAAGAAGGAAAGAGTGTAGAGGACAATCAGGAGGATATTCTCAAGGGGTGGCAGAGTAGAGAGACAAGGTTCTGGAACTCTGTAGGAGTTTAGCCATTTCTGAGATGTGTGGTTGATGTAAACCACAGAGAAGAGCTGTGTAGTAGAGAGAGGCGGCAGGCTGCATCCCACCCCCCATGCACGGGCCC
>JAQHUG010000156.1:907452-919200 GCA_028555095.1 Dicrostonyx torquatus
TCCTTCCCTTTCCTGCTTTTTCATTTTCTGCATCTCTCTCATTTCTAAAGGAGGGGCCTCCCTCTGTTACCATGGCTTGTGTTTAACAGCTGTCCTTTTGATGTAAACTTCTTAAGAAGCTGTACCAGAACAAGAAAACTTTTATCTTAATTGGAGAAGGAAACAAATTTTACAATTTCAAGAAATTTCATGGAGAAAGTTTTGAGATCTTAGAAATGGGAAAACAACAACAAGAGTTAAAGTCATTTTATTCAAATTAAAAATCTATCAATAAACTGATCAAATCCCCTTTCCTGGAGCTGCAAGAATTGTTTGGTGTATGTGTGGCATGTATCAGAGCCCTGGGTCAGTCCCCAATTATGGCCACAGAGTTAAAACAAACTTCTGTCCTATTAGAAGCATTACTTTTTTTTAAAACATGTATCAGTATTGACTACTTTTCAGGTTGCTTAACACAATACTTAAGGTATTTGCTATATTATAAAATGCATGGCTACACTTTATAATGAATAACAAATTCATTTAGTTATATCTATCATATGTATTTATTACATATACACATACTATACTCATATACTTATATATACTTTTTAATGTCTGTGTTGTTGGAGTATAATATTTTTAGATTTAATATAATTTTTAAAAGTATATATTTTTATTTTTTGTATATATCCATACATTGAATGCATGATTGCCTCCCCAAGAGTACAGAATAGAAGCCCCTGGAATTAGAATCACAGACAGCTGTGAGCTGCTTTGTGGGGGCTCAAAACTAAATGGCAGCCTCCGTAAGAGCAACCAATGCTCTTCTCCTCTGAACCATCATTTCCAGACCCTTAGTATTGTTGAGTCTTGAGAACATTGTACTTTATTGTTGGGTCTTGAGAACTTTATATAGTACCTTTTGATCATAATCACCCCTAGTTCCTGCTAGAACCATTCCCCACCTTCCTAGCCTCTCTGAAATTCATAATTTTGTGTCCTTTATGTTTTTAAAAAAATAACCAACAAAGAACGTTTTGTGCTGATCATTTGTTTGCTCTTGGGTAGAGAACCATCCACTGGTTACCTTACCACGGGCCATACCCTTATAAGTTGTCTCTTCCTTTCTCCACAAAAGGAAAAACTTTTCTTTCTTCCATCCACCTTCCAAAGTATTATGAGTTCTTACTAAATAGGAACTTATTTGACTACAGTGACTGTTACAAATACAAATAATACCTCAAGGCTTATCCATTGCAAAATAAAACAAAAACCAATCAACCAAACAAACAGCAACAACAAAAAACTGTGATCTCAGTACTAAGTGGTTTTGTACTCTGAGAACATTACTTATCTCCTATGAAGGACTAATTAATTCATTTGCTCAAAATCAGTAGTAATTGTTAGAATATGTTAACTTGTATGCATTTATACAGTATTTATTACATAGCTGCATTTTTCAACCATTTTACTAGGTTTTATTATACAGGAAGATATAAATGTGCTTCTGAAAATGGTCAACTGTCTGGCTTCTCTCCATTTCAGAGACTAGATCTGGGGATATAGGATTGTTGTGTAGGGTAGGGTCAGGACAATTATCTGAAAATGGCTTCTTGAAAGAGCTTTGTTTTATAAACATCTTGAAATTATTTCATATATATATGTGTCTCTACATATTTACTTGTATATGTCTTCCAATATAGATATTATTTTTAAATGCAGGTAAATATACTCATATGCCACATAAGTATAAATCTGTAAACATAAAAATGAATATCTGAAAATAAAAATTCCTTGTTTATTTGCATTTCAGAGCTTCTAGTGGACATAGGTTGATAAGATGTACAATATGTTAGCACAAATTTACCTTGTTCAGCCAAGCTTGTATCTCTCAGGTAGCTGGGCAAACAAGAGGTAAATAGAGAGGAAGAAACAGATAAAGTAAATAAAGTTAGTCAATTACAGAGAGCAGTTGCACAGCACCTGCAACCAGGGAAACTGTTCTTTAGAAGCAGCCAATCAGACAGAAATATGAATTACCAGAAAGTGCTTGCGTCTCTTGTCCCATATCCTGTTCTTTCTACCCCTCTTTGTCTACTTCTCGTTCCTAGAACTCTCTTCCTCCTCTTTCTGCCTCTGACTTATTTCCTCTTCAACCCCCTTTCTCTGTACCTGCATCTTAAGATTTACCTCAACAGAGGGCTTCAAAGGCAGCAGAGGGTCTCTTAACCATATTAGTCTCTTAGCTTCTCTGCTCTTACTCTGACAGTGTTCCCTGTCAGAGTACACAAGACAATGCACTTCCCTTCTTACTCTGTTATTACTCACATGGTTGAATGTGACACTATAATAATATTAGCTTTGTTACATCAACATAAACTATAACATAGCTATCACAGTAACTTCATTTATAGTACAGAATGATACATAAGTAAGCTTGAGTCAGCCATCTATGTTTACTTTATATTATGCAATAAATTCTGTATTAGCTATTCTTTGAAAAGGACATTTGATATCAGAGTTCTGGTCAGGCTTATAAATTTTGTAGAAGAGGTTTGTTGTTGGCTTATAGCCTAGAAGAGTTCTTATTAACTTTTATTATTAGTAGTAGCAATTATTACTATTATTATTATTATTATTTTGTCTTTTAAAGCCTAGACTTGTAGGGGATTTCCATGTATTAATTAATTAACTTCATCCCTTTTTTGGCAAAGTGCCTTGAAAGGGATGGCATGTCCTGAATGACCCTCATGTGTGTTTTATGCCAGTGATCATTAAATTCACAAAATTGTCTCATCTAGTTTCTTAGGGCATTAAATGAAGGTAACAAGAACAATAAAGTAGTCTATTAACACAAAGGAAATATTAACCTACAAAACACATAAAGAAAATGGTATAAAGTGCCTTCTGGATCCTAAGGAAAATGAATATTCTAAGATCACTGAAATATATTTGCTTCTGATAGTTCAGTAAGAGTTCCAAAATGACCAAAGCTCTATTTTTTTGCTGTCATTTGCACAATAGTTAAAAATTCAAATGAAGGGTCCTTGTATCAGATTCTTAATCACTATAGCAAAGTATAAGCAGTCACTAGCAAACCCACTATTAAGTAGGAAAAAATAGTTCATCTTCTTGATACAGATAAATATAAGAAGGGGTAATGTATGATTGTAAAATATTTAAACATCTAGGAGAAAGATTAGAGGTAGGATTTATACTCAACTCTTTGGTTGCCCAGACAATTTAGGATTTCACAAATGAGTTGAATTGCCCAGAAAAGACCCATTCCTCATATGAATGTGTGCATTTAGATCTCCTGGAGGATGTTCTGTATCTCCTGCAGTATACACTGACATACTCATCCCATGCTTATACTTGGCTCAGAATAAGACATACACAGGAAGGAGTACACTCACAGAAATAAATACAAAGACACTCACAGAAAAAAATACAGAGAAATATGCCCACAGAAATACCCATATACATATAAGACCATATACAAAGAAATACAACAGGTACTCAAACAGAAACATCTAACTCAGTACACAAGGAGAGATTCCTTGCAAAGAGATATCAACTCTCAAATAGGTATATAGAAACACTTTCACAGAAATAGCTGCAGAAGTGCAAATACATAGCAGTATCACTATAAAATGATTGTCTTGTGTTTTCAGTCACTGGAGGAAGCAAGACTAATAGCAAATTAAAGCATAAATAGAGGCCTAGAGAGAAGGCTCCACAGCTAAGAGTTCTTTTTAGGGGTCCCAAACTCAATCTCCAGCACTGATGTGGGAGTCCCCTCTGTATGCTGAGATTACCATTAGAGAATAAAGACGCTGTCTTGGCCTGCTGATAGGGCAGAAGTTAGATACATGGGAAAAACTAAACTGAAAGCTGGGATAAAAAGACTGAGTCAGAGAAAAGTCATGTAGCCACCAGAGACGGACTCTGGAATTTTGCCTGGTAAGTCACAGCCATGTGGCGATACACAGATTAATAGAAATGGGTAATTGGTATGTAAGAGTTAGCCAATAAGAAGCTAGAGCTAATGGGCCTAGCAGTGATTTAAATAATATAGTTTTGTGTGATTATTTCATAGCTAAGCAGTCAGGAATTAACTAGCACCCTCCTTGCAACAAATTGGCACCCACATGGCCAACTAAAATCCACTTAAAACCTGAGAGGGCTTGGAAAAAAATTGTAGACACTAAAAAACAAAGTTTAGCCACATTTTTCCCCCTGACTGGGCTTTGCTTGCTGGTGGCATGCTGTGGCTCCTTGAAAAGAGGTTTTCCTGTTTCAGTTGTATCAGGAAAAAAGCCATGCTGTTTTGAAATACCAGCTTTCTGGGCCATGTTGCCAGCATGACCTCTGGCTCTTCCAGGAGACTGAGCATTTGAATGAGGTTTGTGAGCAGAGTGCTACAGCTTGCTTGATGGCAACATAGACTGGCTGTATGGGGCATTGTGCATGGCTCTCGGAGGAGGTGTATAGCTCAGCCATGCTGGACTGGGTGGGGCAAGCAGGAAGTACTGTATTTCCCCTAGCAATAAATGCTACTTAAGTTTTTTTAAAAGCGCTTAGCATTTTAAGAAGTACTCCAGGACAGTAAAGAATTACAGACACACAATAGGACAGATTAAGAGATAAAAGAACTCTAAATAAGTCACATTGTTTAAAAATGTATGTAGGCTTGGGAGAGAGAAGAGAGTATAGAGAGTTGGAAAAGAAGTAAATGGTCTTTAAAAAAAGATAAACTCTTTAAGGAGACAGAGTACAGACAGTCATAGATTAAAAGAACTAAAGAAAAATAAACCACATAAAGATGGATAATATAGAAAGAGTCTGGATTATGTATACTATTATGTTTTCTTTGAATTTTTTGACTGTGAAGGCGCTAAGAATAGAGAGACATTTCATTTTATGGGCTGCTAAGTTAAACCAACATATATATCTTAAAAGTATCTTGATTTCAAAATGTGAATCTAAGGATATGTTGCTTTGAAAAAGAGGTTCTTCTTTTGTTTCCATAGAGGATGAGAACCTATGGATTCATTTCAGACTAATGTGACTTGATGGACCAAGACTCCCTGAAAGTTCACCTTGAACACCCCTCAAAAATTACTTTGGCCAATAAACAGCAAGAAGCAGTTTGGAGAGTACTATGCCCAAATTCCTAAATATTGTTTATAAAAGTTTCCTTACATTTAAAGGGGGATATGCCATATAGATTTGCATTGGTATGGATCTTGCTTTATTGATACAAAATTAAGGTCAGTTTTGTTATGCTGTATATATGTATTTCTGATCTTGATCAAGGTATTGTTTTGTGTAGCTCATTTAAAAATGTAATGTATAATTAAAATATAGGTTAATGGGTAGTCATTTATAATAGTCAAGCTTCTAATCATGTTAGCTAGGTTTTCTAGATAAATAGAGATTATTTCAGCTAGGTATTCTTCAAATCTAAGAGATCTTCAGAATATGTATTTTAAATGTTTTAAGAAATTAGGACTTTTCATGACAGGAAGACATATCTGCTCTTGGCAGCTCCAATTACTTCAAGAGGATGGGCATCAAAGAAGGTCTTTTATGGAGTTGTTTAGCCATTTGGGCAAGGAATTGCTCTTGCCTGGACTTCTTGATGAACTGGACATGCAGGACCCACAGAGAAATGACTGCATGAATTTACATAAAGGTGAGATGGTCCTTTGGGGTTCCTGCTTCATGAAAAAGTCTGCTAGACATTCTGCAGGACACAGAAGAAAGTGATTGAAATTTCCTGCTTTGTGGAAAAGTCTGCCGGATACTATGAGCCAGTAGGCTGAAAATGGATGCCCCAACAATACAGAACTTTGGGAGACTGTCCAGGTAGCAAGAAGTCTCTGTCAGTTCTAGAGTTTTGGAAGTTGCTTACAATAAACATATTGTTACTTAGGTAATATTGTATCCCTCTGGTGTCTTTGATTGAGTTTAAGAATAAATAGATAGTTATAATTTTCCTTGGTTGTGATAAAAGATAAAGTAGATATAAATATTGTAACCCTAATTCTTGCTCTATATATGTTTTCTAATATGTGATTTTACTATGTTAAAGTTAAAAACATTCTTTTTATTTAAATTGGAAAGGGGAGGTGATCTGTATGCTGTGATTACCATTAGTGAACAAAGAAACTGTCTTTGCCTGTTTATAGGGCAGAACTTAGGCAGGTGGGGTAAACTAAACTGAAGGCTGGGAGAAGAAAGGCAGAGTCAGAGAGAAGCCCTGTAGCCATCAAAGACAGATGCCAGAACTTTACCCAGTAAGCCATAGTCATGGGGCGATACACAGATTAATAGAAGTGGGTTAAATTAATATGTAAGAGTTAGCCAATAAGAAGCTAGAGCTAGTGGGCAAAGCAATGATTTAAGTAATATAGTTTCTGTGTGATTATTTCAGGGCTAAGTGGCCAGGAACTAACTAGTGCCCTCCTTGCAACACAATACCCACATCAGAGGGCTTACAACTGCCTATAATTCCAGCCCCAAGGTAACCAACATCCTCTCCTGGCTTTCATGGAGATCTGCACTTTTTGTGTACTCCATAATTTAAAATAAAATAAATTTTAAAAAGATAAACAAAAAAGCAAACTATTGTGTCACAAGAATGATGCTTGAGAAGAACTGCAGCAAGTTCCTTTCTTGAGCAGTCCTATCCCTGTTTCTGTGTGAATGACTAGAGAGCTTCAGGGAGCCAATGCCAGCAGATATGCATGACACATCCATACCCACCAGACTGCAACTTCCCTTGTTTTTCAGCAGCCTGGCACTCATCCACATTTTCTTGAAAATGCTAGTTTCATATTTTTATTTTTTTAATGGAAGAAACTGAACTTTTAAGTTCCCTCTCAAAGACACACATCACCCATGCCCAAGATAATATTGTGTGCAATAGGTTGGACACCCTTATACAGTGAGCACAGACTTAACCTGACCTGTTCAGAGACAGCTTGTATGGTAGCTTTAAAATCATATAAAAATCTTGAAGGATTTGGAGGGCGGTGATATAGCTCAGTGGTAAGATGATTGCTTAGCATTCATGAGGACCTGGACTTCACACTGTGAGTTCAAAGTAAAAGAAAGAATTGTGTAAATTTTGGAAGGCTGAATATCATGTGCTAAATTGTGATTGAGAAGCATGGTATTCATGGATGTTATTCTCAGTGCCAATCAGTTACTGAGAATTATAATCACCACCATTGTTAATAGATGGTGGTTATAATAAAAAGCAAATGCACACTGAGCACCTACTGTGTCACAGCCTTGTAACCAACAATAAGGATCCTTGTTCTGTCAGCTCCACTTTACATGTTGCAGGTCCTGTAATTTTGCCCAGATCACCCTATTAATAAGAGCTACTTTTCTTCCTCCTATTCTAATTTTTCATTGTTGAATAGCTTAGAAGATAAGAAAATTACACAGGTTTAGAGCATAACCATGTATCTGTATGTCCTGTTACTCAACTTAAGAGTAAGGTAAGTATTCAGAGATTGTATTCTTGGGCTATCTCATTTCGGAAGGCCTGTAGGATGAGTTAAGGTTGTTCTTAAATCTGCAAAAGAAGGTCTGCTATTCTCATTTCCCAGGTGGGATATGGATACCCACATCTAACTTAGTTACAAAGCCAATTACAAGAACAAGATCTGCAAATTTCTCTTACAGAAATATTACAGGGATCACAGATAAATGGAGTGCCTTTGTGTGTACCCTGTAGGAGGGAGGTAGAACATGGACTCAAGAGTTGGCTGAACTTCATGATGAGAAACCTGGATACCAATGGGGCTTAGTTTGATTGGATTCTGGAACTTGCTGCACTCAGCTGGGTGTAGTCCAGCAACTGGGTGGCACTGGCAGAGGGAGGCCTGATTCTGCAACAATTACTGGTCAATTGCGAGTGATTATAATGGCACCGTGTCTAAAACAATATGGAGAAAAATGCTGCCTGGAAATTATGAAACCCTGGTGCTCCACTACAGAAAGAGGGGGTTGGTAGAAGTGTCAGAGTAATGAGAGCTACTGAAAATTTTGAGTTGTGACTCTTGATCACTTTTCAGAAAGAAGTATGTATGTTGCATTTGTAATCATGTCATCCTTTATAGGAAGGGTATGATACAGTGGTCTCTACATAGTGCCTTTTAGTAAAGATGCTGGACAGGGAAGAGTAGGCATGATATAAAATACTACGTCTAATTTCACTTACACTTCACTACTAACTGAGATGTTCCATGGATCTAGGAATGCAGAATGCCAGAGATGGATGGCATTCAGTCCACACTTTGGGATGCTCATGAATGCATACTCAGTAGACTTGAGCAATAGATATTTTTCTGATATTTGTCCATAATAGTTATTACTTTGTCTATGTGCTCTATTGCTTCTGAGTTATATGAACATAGAAGTTTCCAAGTGTCTGTGTAATAGAGACACCAAGAAACTATAAAATCAATCCCAGATGGCCCCATCCCCAGAAAATATGGTTTTTAAGGTAGGCACTTTCTCTTGTGTACTCCCTCTCCCTCTATGACTTACCCAGAAAACCAGTTGGATGGGTCTGGGCCAGTGCACTACTTGCAGGGTGTCAATTGGCTGCTACCAGCTCTTGTGATGGTTTCCCCTCCTGTGAAAAATTGTGACATGTTCATTCTTGGCAGTCAGAATCTCAGATGTTAAATCACTTTTCTCAAATTTCCAGAGTTCTGACACATATAATGGACTCAGTAGGGGATTTGCAATAATTCTTTTTCAGTATTTATGAAGCGGTGTACTCCCCATAGTTTCTGGGCTTTTTACAGATCACTGCCATAAATTTCCCAGGACTATCACTTCCTATCTCTAAAATATATGCCTTTATGAAGTGCTATGGGAATGAGGGAGGTGGTATTGACTTTGCCTTTTGTCATTGGTTTGTAGTAAGTCTTTAGCCTCACCTGTTAAATATATAGTAACTAAATAGGTCATTTAAACACAGAATGAGCTCTGTTCCTATGCATTTTTCATTTCTCTAAACTGTGTCCTGTGGTTCTCTCAATCATATAAGCCTTCACACACTAAACCAAAGGTCACACCAATAACTGATTCCTACATGCCAGCACTTAAAGCTGCCAGGACAGTCTTGGTTTTAGCACTCTTTGCCTGTCTGTGGTAAATTTTCTCATATCTATCTTTTTAATGTCTGTCCTTCTCTCTTGCTGTCTCCAAATTCAGATACTACTGCTTTGTAAATTGGATTGGATAGTAAGATCAAGCTTGCCTATTAAATTTAGCCTTACTTGGGGACTTCATGTTTTCAGTTAGAAATGGAAATGATTGGAATTTTGTATCTTCTCTTTTGAGAAGCATGCTGTTTCTGAGGTTTTTGTCTTTGTTTTGCAATTTTATGTATATGACATGATGCAAGGCACATCAGAACAAGGATCTGAAGGTGTATTAGGACTCGGTGTAAGGTTTTCTGGTACCAGGAACTCCTGTGTTCCTGTCATTCCTTTTTCCCCTTTTTGTTAAAAATAGATTATTATACAATATGTTCAGATTATAGTTTCCCCTCCTTCTACTCCTCCCAGTTCCTCCCCTCCCCTCTGGATCTAGTCCCTTTCTGTCTCACATTAGAAAAGAACAGGCTTCTAAGAGACAACAACCAAGCATGACAAAATAAAATGTAATAAGGCAAGACAAAAAGCATCACATTAAGGCTGAAACAAGGCAACCCAACAGAAAGAGAAGAGTCCCAAGAGCACGCACAAGAACCAGAGACCCACTCATTTTCACATTCAGGAATCCTATAAAAATACTAAGCTAAAAGCTAAAAATATATACGCAGAGGATCTGGTGCAGACCTGTGCAGGCCTTGTGTGTGTTGCCTTAGTCTCCATGAGATCATTTGATCAGAGGGTACTGTTCTCCTGGTGTCCTCTGGCTCTTTCTGCTTCCTCTTCTACAGGGTTCTCTGAACTCAAAGGTGAGGGATTTGATGGAGACCTACCAGTTAGACTTTCTCTAAGTAATGTCCAGTTGGGAATCTCTTTGTTCCCATTTGATGATGGGTGAAAAAGACACTGATCTATGAGTATAGCTGTATATAGTTAGGAATCAGTTTGTTACATTTTAAAGGAGAATCTGTTTGTTACATTTTACCCTACATCTCTGAGCTATCCAATCTCTGATTCTTGGTTACCCAAGCAGTGCCAGTATGGGTTCCATCTCATAGAATGAGCCCCAAGACAATTCAGATATTAGTTGGTTACTCCCACAAGTCCTGTGCCACCTTTGCCCTAGCATGGTTTACAGGCAAGAGAGATTGTAGGTCAAAGGTTTTGTGACTGGATTGACATTTATATGTATTTTTTTGGATAGCTTCCTGAGTATTTCCCTCACCAAAGACACTAGAAAATAAGAGTAAATTCTCCATGTAGGCACCAGCTCAATTTCTCCATATCCAATATTGTGTATGGGTGTTGTCCTCAGAAATGGGGCCCTGCTGTCAGTTTTCAGAGAGCAACCCATTGTCTTAGCAATAGCCTGGGTTTCTTGGGGGATTTCCATGTGATACCCTTGGCCAACAACTCAATTGAATGCAACCCAGTCCCACTACTCGAAGCCTCTCTTGGTTACAAAAGATGGACAGTTGATACTTTGAATCCTCTATCATTAGGAGACTTCACTAGGATGACTTTCATATATTTTAGAAGGTTCCCACATCACCACGTTTTCTTATCATCCCCTATATGCTCCTCAGTTTCTGCTGTCTCTCCCCACATCATCTTCCTTTACCCTATCTTACCTACTACTCCCCATCTGATTCTCCTGTTCCTATCCCCACCCAAATCCAGTCCATTCATAAAATCTATTCTATTTCTTCCTCCTAGAGAGATCTATGTGTCCCTTTAGATCCTTCCTTTATATTTCATCTCTCTGTGTCTACAGATTATAGCTTGGTTATAATTTACTTAATGTCAAATATCCACATATAAGTGAATATATACCATATTTATCTTTCTGGGTCTGGGATCCTGACATGCAGTTCAATGTTGCTTTCCTAATACTGATAAACTTCATGAAGAAATGTAAAGATTTTAGAATTCCAGACAAAGCTTGGGGCCAGTTTTTACCTACCTTCATTCAACCAATTTCCTGAGAACTCTGTATAGTCTTTGCCTTTTTGACATTGTCTTTTTTTTTCATTTTTTTCTGAAATAAGAATGGGAAAAATATAAAAATAGTAGCTCAGAGTCTTGCCCAAGTAACTGGTAAAGCTGGGAGTTATATTATCCTTGGCTCTGATATTTCTTTTTGAATTTTGATACAAAGTCTCAATAAATACACCAGAGCTGGCCTTGAATTTGAAACATAGCCAAGGCTAGTCTCAAACTTGTGATATTTCTCTGCCAGTATCCTGAAAAGTTGAAAGTCCAGATGTGTGACACCATGCTGAGTTGGTAGTAGGGAAATTAAATAACAGTAAAAGTTATATTCGAATGTTAGATTACTAAAGACAAGAGAAGTAATTGTAAACTTAAATTTTAATACAAACTCTCTACCTGCTTTTTCTTTTTTCTTTTTTGGTTTTTCGAGACAGGGTTTCTCTGTGGCTTTGGAGCCTGTTCTGGAACTAGCTCTTGTAGACCAGGCTGGCCTCGAACTCACAAAGATCCGCCTGCCTCTGCCTCCCGAGTGCTGGGATTAAAGGCGTGCGCTACCACTGCCCGGCTTCTGCTTTTTCTTCTTAGAAAA
>JAQHUG010000156.1:945240-957846 GCA_028555095.1 Dicrostonyx torquatus
AGCAAAGGTGCTATTCTAACTAGATATTAGCGTATAGTCTTACAAATCTTGAGATAAGATTTGTACCTTAACAAAAGTTTGAGAGGGACAAACCAAAATCAAAAGAGGATGAGATGAGTAGCAACAGTCTCTACTGAGAAGAGTCCCTTAGTTTTACTCTCATTTCTCTGTCATATAGTCAGATGACTGGCCTGACACGGGACAGAGATATTGAAAGAAACCTGTAAACAAGCATGCTTGGGTCTGGAGAAGGGCAAGTCATATCCCAACTTCACAATCTTTGATTGAAGTACAACACCAGAAAACAACAAATTAATGTTACTCATACTTGACAGATACTAAAAGACACCTGAATTCAATTAAAACTGAGTCCAATAAACTGAGAGCAAAGATGGCTTAGAGAAGGGAATTTCCTGAGCCTTCAATATAGATGAATAGTGCTGCAGGAGGGAGCAGAGAGATGCACTAGCCAGTGAAGGGTGTGTATACTCTACAGCTGGCCTACTTCTTTGCTTTCTCCCTCTCCTGTTGGGTCTGGCTTCCAGCTCCTACTTTGTAACACATTACACATCCACTAACAGTAGCTTAAAAGACAGTCTCCACAGTGTGGAGGTGAGTCCAGACGAAAACAAATAGGGCTTCAAGCAGAGAAAAGGGAAAGCTTGAACACAGGGAATGGGGAGTCTCTTTCCATTTTCCTGATCACTCTCAGTATGTGTAAAAGTCCTGAAGAGTATTGGAATCTAGGATGCTGTTAGGCAGCCATTAGGATTCGCTATCTAAGTGATATTGAGGCCAGATTTGAAAGCAAAAGTGAGTAAATTAAGGGCCCTTCAGATTTTACGCCAGTGGAGGAGATGGAGGTTTTCTAAAAGGCATCCCAGGGTGGAATGAGCGAGCACAGAAGACACTTTCCACGGATGAGAGAGGGGGCAGGGAGGAAAGAGGTCACTGCAGCTTTAGTTGAGTCCCCAGGACTCAGAGAGGACCAGAGGAAGACACAAGTTCAGTGCATTGTTACAGCAATCGGTGGAGTCTGGGTGAAGGGTTTAGCCTGACTAGGCCTGAGGAGAGACTCGAGGCGGGGTACTAGGGCTTCTGTGGACGCCAGATGGCAAGGACAAAAACCAAACTCTAGGAGAATCTCATTCATTGGAAAGGGTTAGGAACAGGATCACAATAACCATTATGGCCGAGAGGAGTTGTGAGAATATCGGCATGTCTGAAGGGAAGATGGGAAAAAAGGAGCAGAAACAGGAGTAATAGCCTGGGTTGGGCCTAAAGACTCTGAAGGATTGAATCTCTAAGGTTGTGAGAACATGGTCAGCAAAGAGGGCAAGCCATAGCCTTAAATATTGTGACTGGGGGTACTTCTGCCTCTGGGGGTACCAGAAGGCTGCCAGACACTCAACAGTAAGTTCCTCTGACTCAGGGAAGCATTTACCTTGATCAAAGGGGAAACATCTAATTGTCACTAGTGGATGGGTGCTGAGTCTGGAGATAAAGGATAGGGTCCTAGTACCGCTTAGACCTAGAAGGGGAGTATAGGCACCAGGAGAGCCTATCTAAATCTTGCCCCCAATGTAAGTGTTCCATCTCTGATGGGAAAGATATTCTGGTAATCAGGACCCAAGGAATACCATAAAGTCATACTGGTTAACAAACATCACACATCATACAACAGGTTTATTGGGAAGGACACAAGAGGAGGCTGCCTCTGCATGGGAGAGAAGCAGCAAAGAACTGAGCAGGAGGCAGATATTATACAGGATTTTTTGTGGTACAGAGATTTCCAGGGTTGCCTGGGTTTGGTGGGTGTTTATGGCTTAATCCTGGGGTAAACTCAGGGATTTGTGGGATTTCTGTGGCTTGCTCTTGGGCTTCTGGTTTTTCCTATGGGTTATAGCTTGGCTGACTGGGTCTTGAGGGTCTGGGAACAGTGGTTAAGACAATTAGAGTAGTTTAGGGGTGGAGCCTCAAGGGGCTTACAGCTTTACTAAGACTAGACAAACAACTTATCAGAACTCCATTGATTAATATGTAGAATGCTGAACTTTTGAAGTCAATATCATGTATCATCTTAAGTCACCTACCTTAAATCACTCTCTTGGACCCTCACAATTTACAGAAACTTTAAACCCTTCTTTTCCACTCAGTTTCATTTTCCATGAAGCATAGGTGGTTGGTTAGGACCACTGTAAGTGAGATAAAGGATCCTATAGATGACATTGTATTTCATGTGGTGTAAGCATCTGGGTAGTCGGAATAGCATCATGGTATGCCCGATAGACCTAGGAAGGGTTGTGGGAAGAATGTTATGTTTACCCCTACAAAATTAATGGCAAAGAGGGTTTTAGAGCAGTCACTGAAAAGCTTAAAAGGACTTGATTTAAAGCCCTTTTAAATAAAGGAACAGGAAAAGTAAATTTTTAATTAGTAATAGCAGCATAATAGTTTGAACTTGCTCTTCCCATGGAACCTGCTTTATGATTTTATCTTTTTCAATATGAAGCCCCTCAGTAAGCTAAACCACTTTGTGAGTTCATCTTTTTAAAAGCAAGGCCCACTTGTATATATTGAATCAATGGGCCTTGGCTTTTTATCTAACTACCAGAAACCACCTTAGGTAGAGTTCATTTCGGGATATGTGGATTGTAAGATAATGGGGTTAGTGAACCTGGCAGGTCAAACAAACATGAGTGGGAACAAGAAGCAGAATGTGTCATGCAGAGAGAGCTTGGCTGTGGAGAGTTGTTTAGAGGGTGTTGATAATGTATAAGGTGGGGGGAGAGAGGGACACAGAAAGAGGGAGGGAAGAGGAAAGAGAAGAAGAAAAGGACGAGAGAGACAGAAAGCTACCTCTTCAGAAGAACGGTGGGGAAAGAGAGAGGAAGCTTGCTTGCTTCAGTGGGCAGAGAGAGGCTGGGAGGGGGTGAAGTTTATATCTTAAAGGGACAGGGAACTGACAGAGAAGGTCAGTATAATCACAACATTCCTGTCCTTCTTTTATCATAAAAAGGCGAGGAGTTAGGCATGGCAGGTTAAGGGGATAAAGACCTCAAGATTCTGAGACTGCTTTCTGCTGACTTGTGGACTTCGAAATCTTGGGGGGCACTGTGAAAGCAGGGATGCTAACCACGTCCTGGGGTTACTGGTTACTTCGCTGCTTTCCAGGCTCTGTGGAACTGTCCAGTGTCTTTTGGACCTGGCCAGGTGTTGGCAAAGCAGAGCAAGTTTAAGAAGAAAACAATCTTTTTCTTTAGGTTCTGGTGTTGAAGGGGAGTGTGTCAGGACCAGGGAAAGGTGGGAAGATTTGGGCTCCTAGGGTCTGGCAGGGAGGGTGGCATCTGACTTGTAGAAGGCGAATCTCCTGAGTCGGCTCCCTGGAACTCATAAGAATTTTTTGAGTTTGTGAAAACATGAGTTTTAGATACATATATTGTATAAATGGCAGTATATTTATGCCAGAAATGACTGTGACAGATGTTTTTGCATAATGAAAGTATCTTTTAGGTCTATGGTTAGAAAATGACCAAAGAGAATTTAAACTCTTCATCTTTCAGTATAGAAGTGGTAGTGCTGTGCCAGAGCTAGATTAATAGCTCATCAGAATTGTATTGATTGATGGTAAGACTCTGAATGGCAGCATAATGAGAGAGAAATCTGATAGGTTGCATTTGGACAACTTAAAACATTTTCCTATACTCTGAAATGTTTTTATCCTCAGACCTCTGTAACTTGCATTTATACACCTTAAGTCACTTTTTTGTTCCGAAGCATTCTTATCCACAGACCTTTGTAAGTTGCACACCTTGCATTTGTATACCTTAAAACACCTTTTATTTGAGTATGGTAGGAAGTTTTGCTGAAGTACGTTTTGTGAGGTTGTCCCTTTTAAACTGGCAAAACCTGTCAGCCGTTAAACTGCATCAGAGTTCTTGAGAAGAATAAAATTTTGCTTGAGTTATTGATTTAAAAATTGACAGAGAACTACTTGATTGGCTACCTAGACAGCCACTCCACAGGGTCCTCCATGGTCATTGAGGGGAGGGGCTTTAGGGCAGCGTTTTCTTCTGCTGTTAGCACAGGGCCTGCCAGGCTTCGGAAGATCTTGTGGTTTAGGAGTCTCTAGGAAGACGAGCCTACCTTGCCCTGGGCAACCGTGCACTCAAGTTTCGTGCTCCATTGTCCACTGCCTGGAGATCTTCAGCAGTTTAGATGAACAAAAGGCAGTTTTCCCCAGTAGTTAGCACTTTCACTTGAAGCAAATTATGGATGGAGGCTGTTCTGTGCCCATCTGTCTTCTATGGAGGAAATGGGGTTGCTGCCAGGAGCCAACCTGTCTCTCTGTTGCAAAAAATGTCTTTTAATAATTGCACATTTAAATGCCGTATTTCCCAGATTGCTGAGCATTGGAGGGCTATCTATTGAGTATATATAAGTTATGACTATAGAATAGGATCTGACTGGAGAGCTGGATCTAAGCTGAGAGGTTGTGGAGGAATGGTTTACCCAGAGTCTTTTAACTGGTTTTAACTTAGCAGGATAGATTTGTACTTGTGAATGACAAAGAAGAAAAAAAGTTTGCAATAGAAGTTTAACAATACAACTAACGATAGTGAAAAAGAGCTTACAGGAAAGGCTGTAGGTTAGCTCTTGTTAATCTGAAATAAATCTTTATAACCTTAAATTTTTATCATATATAGAATATATTTTAAAGCAGAGTTGAATTACGTATATTATGTTCTAACAGGTTTAGCCATATATGTATCATTATTTAAAACTACCTACCAACTTAAAATATTGGAGACTTTTTTTTTGTCTAGAAGGAGATACAATGAACAGGGCTTATTAGGACTGCTTAGGGCATTTTAAAAACAATTTTAGATACATGTACACCTACATGTACTTGAATTTAAGTTACACATAAAGTTATAAAAAGTGGCAAGAGGAAGCTCACTTTATCTCTTACTCACAGTTTGTTACAATACAGACATGTGCAGGGCTTAGGAGCAAAGAAAAAAGTGGAGAATCAAAGTTGCAGATTTCTAGTAGGTTGAAGAGAACAGATCAGTTGCAAGTGAAGCAGGCACGTGGGCGGGGTCTCAGCAAGCCAGAAGTGCTGGCAAGCAGCAGTCATGTGGTTGCCCACAGCAAAGATGGCAGTTAGGTCATCTGACCTGACCTTAGTTAAGATGGCACCTGGAATGGTGGCAGTCACATATTTGTCCTTAGTTGAGGTGGTGCCTGTCACATGGTACAAAGCATGGAGAAAACCACATGGCCTTTTAAAGCAGTCATATGAATTTTAAGATTTAAATAACAAGAGAGACATATGGGACATGTAAAACATCCATTTAAAAGAATCACATCATATAGCCCTGGATGTGGGAGCAGCCTGCTGGGGCATTCTTTAGCTAGGGGCAAGTCTGTGGCTCCTTTCTGTTTTAACGTCATCAAAATGTTGGCAGTTATGTGGCTGTCCTTAGCAAAGATGGTGGCTGCCCATGTTGTAACTCTTTCCATTTAACCATCCACTGGCAGAAGTGTGAAATGTTTATGGTTTGGCAAGCCTGTTTTCCACAGGTGAGGCAGACTGGTTCAGGCTTTTTCCATTCGTCCACAAGATAACAGGGGCCAAGGGCACAAAGCCCAAAGGACGCAAAGTCTGAAGGCACAAGGCCAAAAGAGGACAGTCGCCCAACAGGCGCTTTGCTGAGAGGAAAAACGTATCCTGAAAGGATCCATAGATCTGAAAAGCAAAGACACCGCTCACGTGGTGATAGGGTTCTGTTATATGAGGAGGAGCGGGCTGTAAGGACTGAGTTTTCCGGCTCCTGCCTCCCAGCTCCCAGCCGCAGGCCTGCTTTTGGTCCCAGCTAACTTATACCCAAAATAATTACACACAAACTGTATTCATTTAAACTCTGCCTCTTATTGTAGCCTCTTATTGGCTAACTCTTACATATTATTTTAACCCATTTCTAATAGTCTGTAAGTCACCATGAGGTAGTGGTCTTATGGGGAAGATTCTAACCTACGTCCATCTCAGGCCGGAGAAGCATGGCATCTGCCCCAGTGGTTTCTCTCTCCCCACTTTCCATTCTGTCTACTCCACCCACCTAAGGGCTGCCCTATCAAAAGGCCAAGGTAGTCTGTTTATTCAACCAATGAAAGCAACAGAAATACAGAAGAACCCTCCTACACCAGGGTTCTGGATCCGGAAAACAAATGCAACACTCAGTGAGGTCAGTGCTAGGGTAAAACCCGAAAACCTTGCTCTTGGAAGTGCTGGAGATGATTTGATCTATAGGAGGGGATCTTACCTATCATAGCTGGTGTTGCATGGAGTTTTACAGCAAGTGGTAATTGGAAAATGTCATTGGTTTGGGTCCAGGATTTCCACATGCCTGTGACCGCCTACCTGGAGGCCAGAAGAGGGACCCACAGTGGTCATGGTGGCAGAGACAGGGCTCTATGAACAGAAGAGAGACAGATTCCTTCCCAGCCAGGCTTAGCTATGGTGAGAGGCAACCTGGCAGGACAGTGTTTAGCAGGTCTGGATTACACACCCAGAATGAAAGGCAAGCAGACAAACATAGAGAAGGAACAAAGAGTAGAAGCCAGACCTCCAACTACCAATCACGGGTAGAATGGAAGCTGACGATTGGCAGCTGTGTAGCTTGATATCTGAGGAGAGAGGTGCAGTTGCCACAGGTGAGGAAAGAAGAAAGTCAAGATTGAACTCTAGCATCCCAGAGGTTCAGGGTGGACAGTGGATCAGGATGGCCTTGGGTCATTACTTACAAGGTTCAGGATCTGTGGGTGGGTACAAACTGAACCCCCACATCATCACGTGGGGGTCTGGGACCAAGGGGCTTTATGCCTAATAGGCTGGTGGTTGGCCAGTACAGGGTCTTTTCATGTGGGCAATTCCAGCCCACAGGAATCCACACTTGTGGAAACATGGCCAGAGGTTGGGGGGGACTACCATTGGTGTGAATGTTGGGCATAGAATTCCAGTGATTTTGAGTTGTAAAAGCATTGGTATAGAAGGATTATAGATTACAGGATCCCTAGCCCTCCTCACCTACAAGGGAGAGCCTGCCAAATTCACAGGATCAATGTAAGGTTACTGTGCAAGTGATCCTGGCAGGTCCCACTGTGGGTAGGGGACCATGGGCAAGAAACAGAGCATGCAATGCAGAGAAATCTTAGGTGTAGAGAGTTTATTTAGAGGGTGTTGGGAGGGTATAAGGGGGGGAGAGAAAAAGAGAGAGAGATAGAGGGACAGAGAGAAGGCAGAAGAGGAGAGAAAAGAAAGGAAGGGGAAGAGAGACAGAATGTTGCTACTTCAGAAGAAAGGCAGGGAGACAGAGAGGAAGGGGGCCTAGGCTTGTTTGCCTCAGTGGGCAGAGAGAGACTAGGAGTGGGCAGAGCATGTCTCTTAAAGGGACAGGGTGCTTGTTATGGTAAAAATAAAATGGCACCATTCCCTGAGGAGCTGCAGAGGGCTACGAAGGCAGCGATCCCAGACAGGGAGCCCTGCAGTGGGTTAGGCATGCCATACAGAGAAAGTGGGTATTTATTTAGTGGGTTATAGAGGAGAAAGGGAAAGGAGGAAAGAGAAGAAGGGAGAAGAGCAGAGAGAGAGGCAGAGAGAGAGAAAAAAAAACAAAGAGGGGGGGGAGAAAGGGAGAAGTGGGGAGAAGGGAAGGAGGCAGAAGCTGCCACTTCGGGAGAGAGATGGAAAGGAAGAGGCTCAGTCTGGGAAAAGAGAAAGAGGGTAGGGGAAGAGGAGGAGGGGGAAGAGCAGTGCAGATAGGAAGAGAGAGAGAGAGAGAGAGAGAGAGAGAGAGAGAGAGAGAGAGAGAGAGAGGGGGGGGGCTTGGGAGGTGGAGAGAGGAGCCATGACAGTAGCTACCTCTTGGGAGAGAGACATAAAGAAAAAACTCAGACTTGGAGAGGGAGTGGGTGGGAGGGGCTTGTCTCTTAAAGGGACAGGACAGACCATTACAGTACTGACAGGGAAGGCCAACATAATCATAACAAGCGCTGTCTTTTGGAGTCTGGGAATTGGAATTACCTTTGAATCTGACAGTCCCTTATTCCTAACCTCTCTAGTAAAGTTTATTTTTATGAATTGATTTTGGATTTTGTTAAAGATCCTCTCTTTATCAATTATGATAATCATGTGATTTATGTCCTTGAGTTCATTTATATGATATATAACATTTATTGCTTAGTGTGATTGAACCATTCTTGCATGTCTGAACCAGAAGAAACTCAATCTTAATAAATGGTTTTTTAATGTGTTCTTGAACTTGCTTTCCACGTATTTTATTGAGAAATTTTGAATCTATGGGCATAGTGGAAAGTGGTATATAGTTCTCTTTTATAGTTGAAATTTTGTCAGGTTTTAGTACCAGTATAATTCTGGTCTTGTTGAAAGAGTTTAGAAATATTCTTTCGTTTCTGTTTACAGAATAATTTGAGAAGCATTGGTTTTATTTCTCCTTTAAATGTCTGGTAGAATCCTGTGGTGAACTCATCTGGACGTGGGATTTTTAATTGGAATATTTCAAAGACTGCTTCGATTTCATAACTTACCTTAGGTCTCTTTAAAAGTTTTTTAATTAAAGTATGACATATATGTCTAGAAATTCCTCCATTTATTTCAAATATTCTAATTTGGTAGAATATGGGTTTTTAAGGTATAACCTAAGATTTTCTGAGTTTCACTGTTATCTGTAATGTTTCCCTTTTATTCTCTAATCTTACAAATTTGGTCTTTCTCTCCATTTGCTTCAGTTAATTTGTAAATTTTATTTACCCCAACAATTGTTTACCACTTCTGTAACCTTGAGAACAGGTTTTGTAAGTCTTGTAAGTTTCAGATATAATGGCCTTGTGAATTGTTCCTGAATCTCATGACACTTTCTCTCCCCTCTAGGAGAGAATATTTTAGTTAAAAGAAAATTACTGACAACAATATGACCATCCTGGTTTTATTTTATTTTATTTGGTTTTAGCATGCTACTTAATTATCAGATTATTTCCATTGTCAGTTAGTTCTACTTACAGAGACAGATTCCTTTGAATTTTTCTATTTATTATACTTTTGCTATTTAAAGGAATTTTTGAATTTGAATATATTTTGATCATATTCTTCCCTCTCCCAAGTTCTTCCAGACCCTCTACCCATACAATCCACCAAAATTTAAGTACTTTCTCAAAAACAAACAAACAAAAGCAATACAACAGCTCCTCCTTGCAAGTAAACAAAATAACATTTGACATGAAAAAACAAAACAAGACTCCATATTGACTTCTATAGTGATTTTACCATTTACATTGCCACAGTGTATAGGGTGCTTCTTCTGCCAAATGCTCACTGGCATTTCCTAGCATTTGTTGTCATCACATCCATTCTGAATAGCATGAGGTAGCATCACAAAGTCATTTTAATTTGCCTTTTTCTGATGGCTAAGGATGTTGAAAATGTATTCAAATTGTTTTTGGCCAAGTGTATTCTTTCCTTTCTATTCCTTGGCCCATTTATTATTTGGGGCTTTGGTAAGAGTTCTTTGGGTGTTTATTTTTTATTTTAAATAAAGTCTAGATATAGATGTAAATCTCCCATTGATAAATAGTTGGAAAAAATTTAGCCCCATGTTGTAGGCTGTTTCTTCAGTTTTATAATTATTTCCTTTGTTTTCTGTGCCAAAACTTGTCATGTTATGCCATCAGATTAATTAATGTTGTAATTATGTCCTGAGTCACTTGGAGGCCTTCTCAGAAAGGCCTTGTCATTCTATAGATTTTAAAATTTTTAAAAAAGATTTGTTTAATTTTATGTATGCACTTGTTTTGCTTTGCATGTATGTATATAGTGATATTTTATTTGTGTTGTAATAAATAAAGCTTGCCTGAATATCAGAAAGCCAAGACTAAGCCACTAGAGGTCAGATGGTGGTGGCATACACCTTTAATCCCAGGATTTGGCAGACAGAGACAGAAGGATCTCTGTGAGTTCAAGGCCACCATGGGCTATAAAAGATCAACTCAGAAAAATATCCAGATGGTAGTGGCCTACATCTTTAATCCCCAGTACTAGAGAGTCAAATACCTTTAATCCCAGAACTAGAAGGAAAATAAAATGAGAGTAAAGAAAGGTTTAGTCTGCTTAGTCTGTGGTCACCAGACCTTGGTAGAGGTAAGATTGTCTAGTGGCTTGGCTGCTTTGCTTTTCTGGTTTTTGAGTTGAACCCCAATATCTGTCTCTAGGTTTTTATTATTCATGCTACAAATGTATGTATAACACAGGCATATCAGGTGTCCAAAGAAAAAGGTGTTGAACCACCTGGAATGGAGTTTCAAGTGGTTGTGAGCCACCATGTAGGTGTGAACAACTGGACCCAGGTCCTCTGCAAGAGCACCAAGTGATCCTAATCACCAAATCAGCTCTCCAGCCCTATATCTTGAAGTGTTTCTCTAACAGTTTCAGTTGCCAGTTTTACTGTGATTTCTTATCACTTTGAATAAGTTTTTGTGAAAAGTATGTGTTCTTTTTATTAGAGTCTGCAAGAAGTCCCAAAGACCACCAGTCATGATGCAATCAGCAAGAGTGTTTATTGTATCACATGCATGTGAGATCGCACACCTGCACAAAATGGCAACAACCCAAGAGGAAAGTATAAACTCCTTTTAAGCACTGCTACAGGAATTTTATGAGCAGTGTGACCATCTTACTTAAGATTGACTTATGCAAGTGACAATCATATTAGGGCATTTCTAATTGGTTAGGGCTAGTAGGGTTGGGCTAAGGCAATAGCTTTTCCATTCTTAGGCAAATCTGGAGAAGTCCCATTTAGTTATCACCTGTGGGTGGGGACAGGGTTGATCCAGGCCTAGCATGTGCAGGAACTGAGACCTAGTTCTCAATTGAGTTATTAGGGGCCTGTTATGATATTTGTCTGGCACTCTCACGTTTATTTGTGGATATTCAGTTTTTCCCAGCATCATTTGCTGAGGGATTTCCCACTCCCGAACCATGTACATATTTAACAATTTTGTCAAAGAATAGGTATGCTGATTTATATCTGGAAAATCTATTCTATCCCAATGGCCCACATTTCTAACTTGGTTTAGTACTTTGCTGGTTTTATTATTATGCTCTTGTGGTTTGAATGAATCATCTACCACAAGTCTCGGGCATATGAATATTTGTTTTCCAGTTATTTGACTGTTTGGCGAGGATTAGGAGGTAGGGCTTCTCTGGAGAAACTATGTCATTGTGGGTGTGGTTTAAGATTTCAAAAGACTCATGCTATTTTGAGTTAATTCTCTCTGTTTCCTGCTTGCAGATGGAAAAGTGAGGCTCTTCCTGCCACAATCCCTTCACCCTACCATCATGAGTTTTAATGCTCAGGGAGTAGAAACTCAATTCAATGCTTTCTTTTATAAGCTGGCTTAGTCATAGCGTTATAGCACCAGGAAAATAAGACACATGCCTCTGTAGCATAAACTGAGGTCAAATTCTATGATCTCAGCACTATTTTTTCTGCCTAGGTTTTCGTTGATGATTGGGTCCTTTGTGATTTCATATGACCCTGAGGGCTATGTTTGGACATCTGTGGAGAATATTGGTGCTTTGATTGCAATTGGACTGAATCTATAGATCTCTTTTGGGACTATAGCTGATTTTGTAATGTTAATTCAGCCAATCTGTCAACATTGAAGCCTTCCGTCTTATACTGCTCTTTTCAATATTTCTTGAGTATTCTGAAGCTTTACTTCAGAGGCCATTTGCCTCCTTGTTTATGTTTTTTCTGAGTCATTTCTTTGTTTGTCTTGTTGCTATCAAAACAAAGATGAACTTTCAATGGAAAGAAATCTTTAAAAAATGGAAAGAAAGTGCTAATACCATCAAACAGAAAGGAAATTGTCAAACTCCTTTTATCTAGCCAGTATTATTGTGATACCAAACTCATTCTATCCAGGCAGCATTATCCTGATATTGGAAAAGGACTCAACAACAGTATCTCAAATCCCCAACTCTGATTTCCCTAATGAACATAATTGTCCAAATAAAACACCTTCAATTCAAATTTAAGGATATCTTATAAAAGATCACATATAGACTTAAGAATAGATGTCTCATGATAATCATAAATAAGGCCCAAAAAGTCTTGGACAAAGGTCAGTGCTACTTGATGATAAAAGTCCCAAACAAATTAGTAAAGAAGGAGCCAACCTTCACGTAATAAAGGCCATGTGAGACAACCTTACAGCTGACATTATACTCAATGTGGAAAAATAGAACAAGAGAAGGGTTTCCAACTCTCTGTTCTTTCCAACTCTGCTATTCTTCTAGCATTATGAAAAGAGAAAAAAATAAGAGGCATTGAAATAGAAAAAAAATTAAATTGTCCAAATTTGTCCATGGTATGATTTTTATATTTAAGACCTCATAGAATTCACCAGAAAAGTATTATACCTGAGAAATACTTACAAAATAAACATGCAGAAATCAGTAGTATTTCTATATTCAACTAATATACTTGCTAAGAAAAAACTCTGTTCTATTTTTGATTTTAATTTCCA
>JAQHUG010000156.1:978344-995360 GCA_028555095.1 Dicrostonyx torquatus
TATCATTCTATTTACTTATGATGTTAAGCTTAGTAAGAAATCTGTGAAGGTTTCTTTTGGGGCTTGTATACTTTTAGTAAATGATTCAATCTTCTTTCCTACTTTTCAAGTCTATACCAAGCATTCAAAGCTTCTGCATGGCATAATGCCAGGATGTGACCATCATATAGAAATTGCCTCTCTATAGTAGCATAATTTCCTTCTCCAAGAATTTGATCTTGGTAGATTTCCATACCTCTAACTTTACTCAATTGTTCAATAGTCTCAGCCTCTTCTCTGAACCAGGTAATTGTGTACCAGGGTCTAAAACTTGTAATTGTGAACCATGCTCTAAAACAGCTTCAACCAACTCTATCTAGTCTTTAGGGATAATTCTATAACAAACTGACTACAAGTTTAACATTTGCTTCATAAAAGGTGGATACATGTCCTATGAAACTATTGTTTCCTTGAATCTCCTTAAATCTAACATTGGCACAGGAGTCCATTCAGCTCTTGCTCTATTATTTGGCAATTCCTATACAGTTACTGGATATATTAAGGTTGACTGTTTGAAAACCTTAGACTGTTTCTCTATTCTGATAATGCAATGCTAAAATTGGTTCTCCATTAAATTCATTTGTCTGGATTTGAATATCTCTGGGATTTGTTTTATTAGGTTTTTCTAAGACCCATATCTTAGCACCCGGATTAACCAGCTTTTTTAGTGATAATACAAAAATGATAAAGCTGATGTTTATAATTTATATTACATAAATCACATCCAAGTTCGGTGTCCTGTCATTTAGGTGTTCTATTTTCAAACTGTTTGGCATATTATCATACAGAGATGCAAAGCCCTCTATTGTAATGGATTCCTCCATTTTTTAATGTGGGAAAAATTCTTTTTAAAATAATTCCTCCCTTTGAGAATTCTCAATTGTCTTACCAAATCTTCCACCAATGATGATGATGAAGATGTGAGCCTTATTGCTGCTGCATAGAACAGTAAAAGCCTGACTGGATTTCAAGGCAGCTACCTAGTTTGGCAGTAGCCTGAGAAGGGGATTCAAGAAGATCCTGTCAGAAGAGTAGAGAGAGGAAATCTAGCCAGCAGAGTGGTAACTCAGTCATGTGTAGTGTCGTCCATGCTGGTGGCAGAAAATCTGCAGGCCAATGGCTTTTTCATGAATTTTTGGGCACCAAATGTAGCATGAATAATAAAAATCCAGAGACAGATATTGGGATTCAACCTGAAGATCAGAAAAGCAAATCAGCAAGTCACCAGAGAACTTTTACCGCTATGAAATCTCCAGCCTAAAAGAGAGTGAGTTCCTGTCTCATCCTGCCTTATGGGTCCTCTCTAGTCTGGGATTAAAGGTGTGCACCACCACTGGCCAGCTTCATTGGGTAACTAATGTGGCTGCTGGGATAAAAGGTTTGTGCCCCCACTGTGGCTGCTTTGTGTTTTGATCTTCAGGCAAGCTTTATTTATTAAAATACAAATGAAATATCAGTCGTCCTGTGTTGTTTTGGGAGTCTCTTGGACTCCCCTGACCAACAAATCAAAATATAGCTTTTAATGCCCGGTGTGGTATCTGTTTTGCTTTTTATTTATTTATTAGTTATTAGATGAGCACTGCCAGCCAAAGTGACCTAACTTTGTGTGTGTGGGGGGGGGTTCTCTAGAGAACAGAACTTCCTACAGATCCCCTCCTGTTTTTCTCTTTTACACCTTTATATCACCCATATCATGCTATGTTCTTGTCAGATCCCCTTCATGGTCCCTATTTACTATTCTGGTTTCTGAAATTACTCCTTATCGTCTATTCACATTTGAAGATTTGAAGCTAGGAACCACAGATGAGTGACAAAATGTAGTGTGTTTCTTCTGTGTCTGAGTCACCTCATGCAGTATATTTCCTAGTTTATCCATTCAGCTGAAAAATTCATGCTTCCTTTTTCTTTATAGGTGATCAACATTCTATTGTGTATATGTACAATATTTTCATTATCCATTCAACTGTTGGTGATCATTAGGTGTTTTCATTCCTAGCTATTTTGAACAGAGCAGCCATGAACAACCAAGCAAGTACCTGTGGAGGAGAATGTTGAGTTATTTGAGAGCATCAAAAGGATAACATGGGGTATACCTGGGTCATATGGTAAATTTATTTTCAGCTTCTTGAGAGTTTTTCAGACTTGTTTCCAGAGTAGCTACACCAGTTTGCATTCCTACCAATAGTGAATAATTGTTCTTCCCTACATCCTTATAAACCTTTGTTGTCAGTTGTGTGTTGGTTTTAGCCATTTTGACTGGGTGAGATGAACTCTCAAAATTATTTTTAATTTTCAGTACCATAATTGTTAAGGTGATAATCACTTTTTGATATATTTCTGTTCAGTTCCATAGCTCAAATTGGGTCATTTGTTTTCTTGAATCTTTAGTTTTTGCTTCTTTATATATTCTTCATATTAATCCTCTGCAGATATATAGTTGGCAAAAATTGTCTCTAACACTGGGTTTCTTTCTCACTTGTTTCCTTGCTTAGTTGTATAGAAGCTTTGTAATCATGTTAGTCAAGTCCCACTAACCAGTTCTTACTCCCTGGACAAAAGGATTCCTAGTCACAACGTTCTTTTCTATACCGGTGTCTTGTAACATAAAACCTATGTGTTATTCTAGCAGTTTTAGTGCTTCAGGTCAAAGGATCCATTTGGAGTTAGTTTTTGTGCAAGGAGAGAGATACAGGTGAGAAATAATTTGATTCAGGTTGTTTAGTACTGCTTTTGGAAGGTGCTGCCTTTTTTCCAGCATCTCTTTGTGGCCTTTCTGTGAGATAGATGGAGCTGTGTGCGCTCAAGTTTGTCTCTTGTTTTGTTTCATTGGTTTATGTACCTGGTTTTATGCCAGTACCATCCTATTTTTATTATAATAGCTTTATAATCTATCTTGAAATCTGAAATGATAAGCCTCCAGTATTATTCTTTTTGCTCAGAATTGCTTTGGTTGACTGGGGTCTTTTCTGGCTCCATATTAATTTCAGGATGACCTGTTCTACTTTTGTAAAGAATATGTGGTATTTTGACTGAAATTGCATTAAATCTGTAAATTGCTTTTGGAATTATCATCAGTTTTTACAAAATCAATTCTACCCACCAATGAATATGATATTTCAATTTTTCTAGTGCCTTTTCTGTAATATCATTCTTTAGAAATTTGATGTTTTAATTGTAGATACCTTTTGCCCTTTTTGGTTTATTTCAAGATATTTTATTGTCTTGAAAGCTGTTGTAAATTGGAAGTATGTTCATGATCACTTTCTAGGCATAGTCATATAGGTGTACAAAAAGGATACTGATTTTTGTGAGTAAATTTTTAACCTTCCCCTCGGCTGAAATTGTTGATCATTTCTAAAGGCTTCCTGGTAGACTATTTGGCATACTGGCATAGCATCATATAACCTGCAAATGGGGTAAATGACTCCTTTTCCTAGTTCTATCCCTTTAACTTCCTTATCTTGTTTATTGCTCTAGCTAGTGCTTCAAGAACCATATTTAAAATGAGTGGGGAAAGTGGATTCTTGTCTTATTTAATATAATGTATTTTGATCATGTTCATCCCTGTTCCAATTTTTTCCTGATCCACCCACATTTGCTATCCATCCAATGTTACATAACCACTCTTTTGTTAATGATGTTGTTGTTTTACTACCATGATGTCAAATTTCTGCTCCTTATATGATCTAAGATATGTGCCTTCCATTGGAACATGGTTGTCCAAAAGTGACTATGCTCTTAAAGATAACCAACTCACCCTCCCAACAGCTGTCAGTTGCCATAGCTCTACGTGTAGAGACGGAACTTCATGCTCAGATCTCCTTGACATGACCACATGATCAGATTTGATCTGGCCTGAGCTTAAAAGGTCTTATGCATATTTTCACAACTTCTATGAGTGCATATGTCCAGTTACCCTGATGTATCCAGAATACACTGCTATTACATGCCTTTCACCTTCTTACCACAATGACCCTTGAGCGTGGGAGGAAGGAAGGTAACATGGGTGTTTCCTTTGGGGTAAGCAATCTGAAATTTTAAATCTCTTTATATTGGCCTTTTGCAGATCTGTGTTAATCATCCTAATGCAAAAAGAAGGAAGCATGTCTAGTGAGGACTGAGGGGTCCTTAGGAATCAGCTTAATACTATATCCATTTGCTAGAATAATAGTAGTAGTTTTTCCCCTTAAGGCTTATGGTCTGTCTAGAACAGGTTTGCTTGTGCCTAGCACTGGATTTCTTATTTGTTAGCTTATGATCTTTACTAGGGTCATTATAGCTCCATTGTAGCATAACCCTCACCTCAATCCTCTATAGTAGTTGGTAGATATCCATATGATTTTTGCAAACTGTCTCTAGTGTTATTTTCCTCATCTTCTTCCCTCTTCTACCTTGCCCTCTCATCTCTCATATCAATTTAACCGTGATATAGCTAGATCATGTGGTAGATCTATTTACAGCTTGTTGATTTCCATTGTAACTGCACCAATTTGCACTCCTTCCAGAGGTGAATAAGCATGTTCTTTCCTCTGATTTAAGACGGCATGTGCTATCAGTTTTAAAAATCTCAGCTCCCTTGGGGAAGATCAATTCCCAAAGTAGTTTTAATTTGCATCTCCCAGATAACTAAGGATGTTGAACATTCACTGTTTGTGAATTCTTTGTTTCGTTTTGTTCCCTATTTTTTTTAACTGAGTTGTTATCTTGATATTTAATTTTTGTTTGTTTTTGCTTCTTTATATATTTTATGTAACTGTGCCAAATGTATAACTGATAAATATTTTCCTTTTCTTTAGGCAACCTCTGCTCTTATATGATGGTTTCCTTTGAAATACATAAGATTTTAGTTTCATGAGGGTGGTCCTATTTATTAATTGTTTGTCTTAATGCCTGCACCGTTGAGGTCTTATTCAAAAAGTTTCCGGTGCCAATGAGGTCAAGTGTATTCCCTATTTTCTTCTCTATAAGACTCAGGGTATTTGATTATTGATCCATTTGGAGTCCAATTTCGCAGAATGAACTGTGGCTATAGTTTCATTCTTCTATAAATAGGTATTCCATTTTTATCAATACTATTCATGTTGTCTTTTTTCCCATGTATGTTATTGCCATCTTTGTCAAAAATCAGATGACTATGGGTGTATCACCTACAAATTGGTTCTCAGTTCTATCTCATTGATCAGTATATTTCCTTTTTTTACAGTATCATGCTTTTTTTATTACTATAGGTCTATTGTGTAATTTGAAACCTGTGATGTAATACCAAAAGATCTGGATTTTTAAAAATTATTTCATATTTCATACAAGTAGTTATATTTATGAATGTAACATTTTCTTTAAAAATTAATTATCATTTTTATGATGGTGTGAAAGACAGTGGTGGGGATTGAATTTTGAGACTCACAAATGCTCTACCTCTGAGCTACAACCCCACTGAAAATCTATTTTTCTACATGAATTTTCAATATAAGTTAATTTTTAAAAATACACACTCACTGTGGGCATGGGAGCAAGTCAGTTTATGCATTCACAGCTAAATGCTGAAGAAAACTAGGCAAAACCAGTCTTCTTTTCACTTACTTAATATTATTGAAAGTTATTTATTCTTTGTTAGAACAAAAATAATTTGCGAGTGAAACATCATACAACTTGTCTTTCTACTTCTTTTAAAACTCATTAATTAATTATTTATTAATGAATACTACTGGAGAACTGGTTTCTGGAAGCTGACTTTATAGGCAATAGAAAAATATTTTATGTATAAACAACTATCTTACATGCATTCACTTTTCTTGTACTTGACACACATGTACACAAACATACAAACACCATGTTAATATGTATATTTTACACTAATCTTTTTCATTCATTTTCTTCTAAAGGGATTCTATACAAACCCTAAATATAGAACTCTGCATTTACAGAATGAATGAACAAAAGTGCAATGTGTTAAGTATTTATGCTTGGTATATTTCTGTTCCTAATTTACTATCCACATTTTTTAAAAAAGTTGACATACCCTTTTTAGCCTTATGAAAGGAGGTCAAACTGTAAGGTTTAAGACAAGAACTATTTCCATAAAAGTCTTGAGGATATAAAAAATGCACAGATGTTTTATGATTTTAAAGAGAATCACTTAAGGTAACAGCATCAAAGGGTTATAGAACTTCCCGCCTCATAAGTAGCATTGTGTCTGAAATGCATGAGAAATATAATGTTCACAACTTGGATTGTAATGAATTGCCTTTTTAGTCTATGCACTGAATGCATATGCACCATTCTCTGGGCTTAATTATTGTGCTTGATGAGTGTGTTTACTTTCTGATATCCAAGCTGATTGCTCATTGTCCACACAGAAAAGCTGAAAACAAAAATCAGTATGGGAAGTAGTACCTAGTCATCTAACTAGAGATCCCAAGTGCAAATAGACAAACTTAGGAAAAATTAAGTTAGTCATGATAGAACCCATGTCACCAGATCAGTCATGTCATATGATAAACAGTGGTCTCTTGCTCTAAGAATAAAGGGTTTGATGACAGAATCTTAATCCCTTTAATATCAAAACTATAAATGCACATGATTAGTTGAATAGTGATACTTATGCATAGGAAATTATGGAATATTTTAATTAAGCCATTCTATTCTGCTCTAGAAATATAGCCAACTATTCTATATAGTCTGTAGTGAATGCCAGGTAGAAAAATGATTCATTAAAATACTTTGCATTACAAGTTTTCTGAGCTTTATTTTTTATTGTTTTTATTATTTAAAAAATTAAATTTAAATATACTTTGATCATAGTCTTCCCTTCTACCAAGTCCTTCCACATTCTCTCCCCTACTTACTTTAAGTACTTTCTCAAAGAACAAAAAAACAATATGACAACAAAACTCCCCAAAATCAAGAAAGCAAAAGAAAAACGCAAAAGAAGAGCAAACAAATAAATCGCCAAACTGTAACCAGATAAAATCACACACAAAAATCTTGTGTAGTCCATTATATGTTGGTCAACTACTCTTGAACATGAGAGCTATGTGTTCTTACATAGTAGTGATTTGGACATTAGATTGTGAGGAAGAAATATGTATTAAAACTCAGGTTAATTCCTTCAGTGTTTAGAGATTATTCCATTGTTAGAGATACATTTGCAGATATTTTCTCCCACTTTATGAGTTGAGTTTTCAAACATAGGATTGTTTTCTTTCCTGTGCAGAAATGTTTGCTTTAGTGTAACTCAAACTTCCATTTTTGTGTTACATTGTATGTAGGAAGTCACTGTCAAGATCAATGCCCAAAGGTTACCTAACCATGTTATGATTTTTGCAGTTACAGAGTTTCTAGTTTTACATTTAAACTGATATGAAGTTGATTTGTGGGTATGTTGTAAGTTAAAAGGCCTGGGGATAATTCTTAGATTACAAAGTCTTGTGTTCAGTTCATTAAATGCTTCTTTGCCTTAATTTGAAGATCCTTCAGTAATTTCCTTTGTTTCTTCACCATTCGATAGTTAAATTGATACAGCTAAGTTCATCATTTAAGAATGAATAAACCAAAGCTTGCGTTAATGTTATATGCAGCACTATTAGGAAAGTGTTTGTCTCTTTATTCACATATTCTACAAAGATTTGCTGCATATGTGTTCGCTAAGAACATCAATGCTAAAGACAGGTCCTGTTTTTAGTGAGATGATGACTTAGTGGAGAATATGTTAGGTGGGAAGACAAAGGAGAGGTCATCTGCAGGGACTAATATAGTCCTAGTAGGAAGCAGAGATCCCCAGAGGATAGTTTTTGTAATAAAATTCAGTGCTCCCTTACATGGTTTATGCAAGATCTGTTTTCTGTAAAACTTTAGACATTATGATTCTGTGAGCTTTGTGGGAGAGAAAGTGGGGGAAGTGGTATTAAATGGTAGTGTTAAGTATTCGACCACGAAACATTAATGTGCACTGAGAAACAATGTTGGGTTGCTGGTTAACCATTGAAAGGATAAAATAAAAAGGACCTCACCTGCATTTATGACGCTACCAAAGTAGAAAGCATACCCAGAAATACAAATAATTTAAACTGTTTATATGCTTAGGTGCTGTGTTGTTTTTGAGGCTGTTTTCTGATGTAACGAGGCAATCACCACATTACTGAGCTGTCGTCACATACTTGGCCCATTCAGTAGGGCAAGTTGATCAGCTTTTGTATAGTCACAGAATTGAGCCACCACTGCCACAACTGTTGACCATGGTCATCTCCTCAAGGGGAAGCTCTTTATGCTTTAGATACTAACCTCAGCTCCAACAACTATACTCTTTCTTTTTCTTCTCTTGGGGTATGTATGGATTTTTTTACTATATATATGTATGTATGTATGTATATATATATATATATATATATACACACAAGGTATATAACTTAATGTAGTATGTGTATACATACACATATATGTCATATAGTTAACTTCTTTTTGCTTTTTAGTGGTGTGTGTGTGTGTGTGTGTGTGTGTGTATGTGTATGCTTGCATATGCCAATGTGTGTTGCTCATGGCAATCGTGGAGATCAGAGGGTAACTTTCAGGAGTTGGTTCCTGCCTTTTACATTGTTGAGGTGGAGTCTCTTGGTATCTCTGTTACTAAGCAATGCATTTCAGGCTAGTTGGCCTATGAGCTTCTGACTCTCCTGTCTCTACCTTTCTCCTCATGGTAGGAGTGCTGGGCTTTTTGCTGTGTTGTTATTTTCACATGGATTCTGTAAATTAAATTCAGGCTGTCTGGCCTGCAGGACAAACACTTTCCCTGCTGAGGCCATATTTCCAGCCCCACATAGTTAACCACTTTTAAATTTTCAGTTTTGTAGGATGAATAGGTTTTGGAGATTTCACATCGCATTGTGGCTTCAGGCAATAATATTTGTTATAGATTTAGAATTTTCTTAGAGTGAGTATCTTGAAAGTTACACACACACACACACACACACACAGAGAGAGAGAGAGAGAGAGAGAGAGAGAGAGAGAGAGAGAGGATGTTTTATACATGGATAGTCACCAGAGCATCACTTATTATGAAGAACCATGGGAAATTCCTATGTATAACTGAGTAGTATAAATCATTTCATGGAACAAATGTGATAAGCATAATTTATTGATTCTATTCACTGTAACAACATTTAAAAGGATTTAAGCTGATTTTAAAAAAAACACTTGTGCTATGATGTTAGGTAAAATTGCTAATTTGTGCATGTGTCCTAATTTATACAAAATTGTACATATACTACATGTTCATTCTAATATAAAACATAACACAAACATTTTACCACATAAGATAGACTTGGGAAAAAGTGAAACAAATTGCTAATATTTATTTATATTCTTGTTTTCTAAATTTCCTCTAGACACACATTACATGTATGGAAAAGGAAAACAGACATTAAAAAAAATAAATCTGTTAAAATTGGTAAAGTGTTAAAAATCATCCTGAGCGAGGTAACCCTGACCCAGAAAGACAAACATGGTGTCCCCTCACTGACGAGTGGGTATTAGTTATGAAATAAAGGATAGCCTTGCTACAATCTGCAGAGCCAGAGAGGCTAGGGAACAAGGACAACTCAAGGAAGATACCCAGATCTCCCTGGGAAGGGGAAATAGAAGAGATTTCTTGGGTGGATTGAAGATGGATGGGAATGCAAACATGAGGGATCAGGTGGGGGTGGGGTGGAGTAGTGAGAGAGGTGACTGGAAATGGGGTCATTTCAGGGTCAGTTGAAACCTGGTACAAGGGAAACCCTCAGGAGTCTAGAAGGATGACCCTAGCTATGACTCCTAGCTGAAGGGGATATGTAGCCTGAACTTACCACCTCCTGTGACCAGGCAAGTCTTCTAGTGGACTCAATAGGTTGTGTGCATGTGTGTGCGCATGTGTATCATGTGTATCACATGATAATTAAAGAAGAGGCCATACATTTAAGTGGGAGTGAGGGGGTCAAATTATGTAAATACAATAATCAATTGTGAAGTTCTCAAAATAAATAATTATAAAAATAATTATTAAAAATAGACTATACCACAATGTTTTTGAGATTTCACCAAAGACTTAACATTCTTGCCATGAAGGTCTTTCACTTGTTTGGTTAGTTACCTCAAGATAGTCTATGGTTTTTGTGTCTATATAAAGAGTGATGTTCTATGCTTGTTCCTTCCCTGTCTGGCTGGAGTTGGTGAGCTCATATTAGCCTAGGCAAGCTGTTTCAGTGGGTGTCCTCATCACGGTCTTGACCTCTTTGATCATATTCTCATTCCTCCCACTCTTCAATTGGACTTTGGGAGCTCAGTCCAGTGCTCTGATGTAGGTATGATACTTTCAGATTCCCAGGTGAAGAGTGCCAGTGTGAATACCCTGCTAAACATTTGTATGCTAAAGAAAATGCTCAAACACCTATCTCAAATCGTACTGTACAGTAACTAGTCCACAATTTTCTGTTAGTTTCTAATAGATGTATTTTCCCAACTGATTAAAGGTTCTTGGAAACATACGATATCTCCACACACACTGAAACATATCAGTGTCTCAATCACTTTGTATCAAAATGAGTGTGGATTTACCTTTATTCTCTTTTTATTTATATCTGAGATATACAAGAGTCAATGGTGGTTTTTCCCTGGCATTATTTCCACTTTATTCCTTCTACAGATTTCAGGTATTTTCAGTTTATTGGAGGTTAATGCCCTAATAACCGCTTTTTGCTATTTCTTTTTCTGATCTAACATTCTCGAATGATTTGGGCACCAGACTATGCTCTTTTCACTCGTGTATTCTTAGTTACACTTTTGGTCATGTGTTCACCCTTTTCACACTGACCCCCCTCGCTCTCCTCACCTCCAGGAGTCCTCCTTTCTCATGCTGCTTAGGAGTCATCCTCACTGTCCTACCTGTGACCTCACTATATCATCAATAACTGTAGTGCCTCACTAATCTGCATTCCATGCCTCTACTCCTTCAGGATCAATGCCCTCACTTTTCCAAGCATGAAGCTTCATGGAAAGTATGCCAGCCATCTTCCTCACCTTCACTCACTCTGTCACACAGGAGACTGCTGACATCAGCTACACCTGTATCCCGTTAGTTTAATCATTGTCACAGTAATGTATCGTGGTAAATTCCTTCACTGCCCGGTCTTTGCTTCTCTGTGTCATATTTTCTCACTAGCATATACCATTTGATTCTCACTCTTCTGAAAACTGCTCTTCCATGGTCACTTTTGATGCCAATCACCAGCTCAGTGATGTTTTCTGTCTTCAAGTTATGTACCCCTTGCCAGCACTTGATAAGAAGGACCATATGTTCCTTCTTAGCTCTTTCCTCTTGGCTTCAGTGGAATTATCTGCTCTAAGAGACTCTTCTTGTGCTTGTTTCCAAATACAATCCAGACCTGTGGTATGGTCCTTGGATTTCTGCTCTTCCCCAGCTACTTTTCTCCTATGCATTCTTACCTGGTCTTGATATCTTTAAGTATGCCTACATTACTGTGACATTCACCTTTATGCTTTCTAAACTAGACTCTCCATTAAAGTCTAGAATTATCCCTATAGGAATTGGATGTGGCTGAAGGGTAGCTCTTTATTTCCCATCTCCACCAAGCCTTGATTCTTTCAGTTTCCCTTTGCCATTAATGAATTCATTTCCCTCTTGCAATTGCTGTGTCCCAGAAAAGAAATAATTCTCATCTCACCTCCAACAAATTCCATGCATTCTGTTCCTTGAATCTGGCCATGTTTCCTCATTTCCATGGCAACCCTCCTAGAACATAAGCTACCTTATGGATCCCTACTTTGGCTCAATAGTGTTTAATTTGACTTGTTTTCTCTCTGTCTCCCTTCAGTTTGTTTTCCATACAGTAGCTTTGGAATGATCTAAGGACAAGTCAGAGTGCATCTCTCTGGTTGGAACTGTCCAGTAATTTACCCTTGTACTCACAGTAACTCTGAATAAAAATTCTTGCCAGTGCCTGACCTTATCTTCAACCCTTACCCTTGTTACATTGTTCTGCCTAATCCTTTTCCAGTTTCTTTCAAGAATACAAGGGTCCTGGTTCTTTTACTGTGCTCTGCTGTTTGTCCTCTGAGCTTCAGATAATTGACTCCCCTTCGCTTCTCAAGTCTCATCCAGTTTATTTCCAGTGGTGGTTTTCATGCTGATCCTCCTCTTCCCTGCCCTTCTATATCTCATCATACTGTTTTAAACCTGTCACAGCTATCATTTTTTCTTATTCTTCTTTAGTCTAGAGATTATTACCCTTGGTGGGAACTACCTTGTTGCAATTTCTCGTGGGAAAACAGAGAGGAGGATTGGGCATGAAGAAGAAGTTACCATACCATTTTTGAAGGTCTCCTGAGACAGGACTGCTCTTCTGTGCTCCTCCCTCTCACGTCTGAGCTTCTGACTCTAGGGTTTCTTTAGTTTTCATGAAATGTTGTTTTCTTGCACACTTTCAAAAAATTACTTGAGTCTTACTCTGTCTCTTATACTCAAAGCAAAGTATTGTTTAGGGCTCTTGCTCACAAGGACATATAATTCTGTCTCTAAAGTGAACAAGTAGGGTCTTGTGAGATACACTAAAATGCTTTTGGTTTCAGAAAAGACAAGTCTTTTCCTTTCCTACTCATTAAATTTCTCAGTGTTTATGACCCAAAAATGGTAGTTGTTTGAGCTCTGGTTCCTTTTCCAATCATTAGTCAATAACAGATATATACATAAACACTACATATGTGGGTGTGGATACATGTATATATAAAACTTTATATATAAAAACATTATATATAGAGAGAGCTTTATTTGTATCAAGTTTTCAATAATTATCTACCACGAAACTTACCAAGTCAAAATAATGACTATATCTGTCACTTCAAAATTTTTGACCATCTTACACCTCTCAGGATGGCTAAGATCAAAAATACTGAGAATAGATTATGTTGGAAAGGATGCAGAGTAAGGTGTACCCTCCTCCACTACTGGTGGAAGTACATAGTTGTACAGTTACTTTGTAAATCAGCAAGTTGGTTTCTCAAAAAACTGATAATCTACCTCAAGAACCAGTGATACTACTCTTGGGCTTATAACCAAAGGATGCTCAATCACACCACAAGGATACTTATTTAACAATGTTCATAGCAATATTCTTTATAATAGCCAGAACCTGGAAATAACCTAGATACCCCTCAACAGAAGAATCAATAAAGAAAATATGGTGCATTAACACAATGGAATATTACTCAACTATAAAAAACAGTATCATGAAATGTGCAGGAAAATGGATGAAAGTAGAAAAACCATCCTGAGTGAGGTAACCCAGACTCAGAAAGACAAAACACGGTATGCACTCACTCATAAGTAGATATTATAAATAAATCAAAGGATAATCAGACTAGAATACACAACTGCAGAGAAACTAGGTAACAAGGAGGACCCTAAGAGGGATGCATAGAACGCCCTGGGAAGGGAAATTAACTGAGATCTCCTGGGTAAATTGGGAGTGAGGAGGGGCAGAAGGGGAAGGAATGGGGGATGAGAACATGAGGAAACAAAGATGGTCGAGTTGGGGAGGGATGGAGGGGAAGAGCAATGAAAGAGAGATCTTGTTAGAGAGACATTTTGGGGTTATGGAGAAGCCTTGTGCTAGAGAAATGCTGGTGGCCAGTCACAACAAAAATACCGCTCGCCAGGGTAAAGGCATGGGGATTAGAAATACAGTAAAGAATATGAAGACACAAGTGAAAATAATAAAACTGAGAAATATATAGGATAGTATTGGGAAGGAATTTCTGTGAGTACTTAAAATTCAGCTGCATTTAATTTCCAACTCCTTAAAATACCCCTAACCCCAAAAAGTAGGAGTAAGACAAAAGACTGTATTAACATTATACAAGGAAATGAACAGTCCAATTGAAAGTTGTGGGCTACATTTATAGTTAAACACTCTGTTTGCTAGAACAAAACAATTCACGCTTACACGCTAGACCAGAACATTCTCTAGTCAAACCACTCCCTGGGTCAAATCCCAAGTTATATTCAAAAAGGAACTGGAACTTAGTTGAATCCTTAAATTCCAATTTGAGGTAGGAACAATCCACTTCTCTATTCCTGGAGCACAAGATCTTATTATTAGCCACACCTGTTGACAATAATCTTGAGCGAGCAGAACTCTCTGTTCAACATCTAGGTGGGACCTTTGTTTGAGGTAGAAGCACAATAACCTTGAAGAAACTAGAGGAAAGTTTCAATTCTGTGACCTTTGGTCAATATGGAAGCAGGCTCACATTTTCAGGCCTCCACAGAAAAACACCCAGGAATCCACAAGGATGACCCTAGCTAAAATTCCTAGCCATAGTGGAGAGGGTGCCTAAACTGGCCTTCCCCTGCAATCAGATTGTTGAATACTCCAACTGTCATCATAGAGCCTTCATCCAGTAATTGATGCAACCAGATGCAGAGATCCACAGCCAAGCACCAGTCCAAGCTCTGGGAATCCAATCAAAGAAAGGGAGGACAAAAAATATGAACAAGGGAGGTCAAAGTCACAAAGGGGAAATCTACAGAGACAGATCAAGACCGGCAGCTGTGGAGTCTCCAAGGGACTGAACTAGGTCCTTTCTTTGCATGTGGGAGTGGAAGACAATTGTGTAGCATGGTCTATTTGAGGGGGCCACTTAAAGTGGGTCCAGGATCTATCCCTGGTGTATGAGTTAGTTTGTCGGAGCCCATTCCCTATGGTATGATGCCAGGTTCAGACTTAATGCAGGGGTAAGGGATTTGATTCTCTCTCAATTTAATGGTCCAGGCTTTATTGACTCCTCATGGAAGCCCTTACCCTTAGGAGGAGTAGATAGGGGATGGGCTGGTGTGGAAAGTAAGGGGAAAGGGAAAAGGGGTGGGAGGGAGAACTATGGTTTGAATTTAAAGTGTAATTTTAAAAAAATATTAAATGAAAACAATTCTTTCCATATCTTTGTTATAATCCTTTTCAATCCCTACCCTTCTTAGCATGTAGGCAACTACTGATTGTTTTCTTTTTTAAATCTTTATTTAAACAATTTTAGACAATATATTCTGATTAGCTCCCTTAAGTCTTCCCATACCCTTCCCAACTAACTCCCCATCCATTCTACTCAATGTTCTTTTTTCCTCCTCTTTAGAGAACAAACAGGTAAACAAACAAACCCCCAAATAAGTCATAATAAAAAACACAAAGAACATACAGACACATACACAAAACCCATAAAAAACACAATATACAAACAGAATTGCAGTAAGACAAAAAAAAGAAAAAAGAAACAGAAAGAAAGGAAGAAAGAAAGAAAGAAAGAAAGAGAGAAAGAGAAAGAGAAAGAGAAAGGGAAAGGAAAGGAAAGGAAAGGAAAGGAAAGCAAAGGAAAGCAAAGGAAAGGAAAGGAAAGGAAAGGAAAGGAAAGGAAAGGAAAGGAAAGGAAACAAAGTAATGTGATACAAAAAGTTTGCAAAAATTCCACTGAGTTCATTTTGCATTGGCTATCTACTGCTGGGGCCTGCCCTTAAAAGTGGGTAATATACCCAGTGAGACTTCATCAGAGAAGATCAGTGTTTCCTTTGCAAAGTAGATGTCAATCAGGAAGAGCTTTTTGGCTATAGACAGAAGACTGTGCTCAGGACTGGAACCCTGACTGCCTTGGACCTATGCAGGCCCTATACATGGTGCCACAGTTTCTGTGGGTTTACATTTACATCAGTTCTGTTATGTCTGAAGACAATGTTTCCTTGGTATTACCCATCCTCTCTGGCTTCTAGACTTTTCTTCCTTCTCTTCTGAGTAGCTCCCCGATCCCTGCGAGGGGGAGGTACAATGAAACCTTCCCATTGAGAACAGAGTGGTCCAAGGTCTCTCACTCTGTGCCTATTCCCCAGTTGTAGGTCTCTGTGTTAGTTCCTCCCACCCATGATTTCAGATATTTGGGAGGCTGAGGCAGGAGAATTGATTGAGTTCAGGAGGTCTATGCCATAGTATACTATACCTATTTGGTGTCTGCAGTAAATTCAGCATGAAAATGGTGAGCACCCAGGAGTGGGGACCAGGTTGGAAAACAAAGGCCTTTGTCTTTTATGGCTTATTTCTACATTTTCCTCTCTTATTTTTAATGTTCTTCATTATTTCCTCCATTCATTTCTTACATATATTATTAGAAACAGAATGTCAACAGCTTCAGATTTATATCTCAAACCCCAATAAGAACTTTAAGCTTGATTTCTCTGAGATAAAGTCCAAAAATCCTAAAGAAATGTACTAACTGGTCAGTACAACTTATTTTGACCTCTAACTGTGTGATGTACTAACACTTAGAATGATTTCCACAGTAGAGCTATCTAGATGAAGACATTTCTAGGGTGTAAAAAATAATACCTCCTCCCAATGTCTGGCATATATGGTCTAAGTCTGACCATGTTTGAATATCTATGCCTGGTGGAGGTTTGTGTCATGGTTTCTAGCATTGTACTAACTCCACCTGAAGTCTGAGCTGACAACTAGGGACCCTTCACATCAATAAGCCTGTAATGTACATATTTTCAACTTTGACAAGTCATGCTCACTGTGCTCTTCTCCTTGAGGTCCATTTCAGTAGTAAGGATGTGAAGAAGCTAGACGAAAGACCACAGTTTATTGTGGCTCATGTAGAGAATATGAGTTCCATTCCCAGCATGCATGTCACAGCTCACAACCATTGGTAACTCTAGTCCCAGAGGATCTAACATATTGTTTTGGCTTCTGTGAGCATGAAACTGTATGTGTTACACATAAAATACGCAGGCAAAATGCTTATACATAAAAATAAAAATGAGAAAAATGTGGAAAGGGGAGAGAAAACTTGGGTCCATCTAACTTGCTGAGGCTCTAGGGAGCCCACTGTTTCTTTAATGATCTTGAGATTGTTGCTTGTCTTATTTCTGCCCTATGGACCTTACATTTT
>JAQHUG010000156.1:1008559-1117614 GCA_028555095.1 Dicrostonyx torquatus
TATGAAAAAAATCAGAGAAAAGAATTCACCTCAGAGTTTCCTCATAATCAGCCCCTGAAGGTGTTCACTGATCCACATGAGGGTGCAGGCAAAGATGGCGTTCACATCTGTGTGGGAACACAAACATGGACTTGGAAGGCAGAGCCTGAACTTGAATACTAATTTGACATTGTTACTAATAATAGAGGAAGGCTTTGGTGACTCCACTCACAAAACAATGTAAGAAAATCTCTTAGATCAGTGTCTGCTGTAGGAGTAGCACTGATGACCATGACTGTTGATAGTCTACTCACCACCCTTCTCGGCATTTTCATGGTAGGAAACATTTGATCTCGTATGTGCCTGCATGCAAATTGTCTTATCTTTACTCATTTTCAAAAGGTTATTTCGTTTTATACTTTTCCTTATATACTATTTAATTTTCCTATATCATGGTGGATATAAATATAACTACTTTTACACATAAATCCAAGAAATCTCTGGAGCTCCCATACGGAAATTAAATAATGAAAAGGTGACCATGGTGAATAGTATCATTTTATCTTGAGTGTATTTGGCTTAATCGCAGGCTGCAGGTGACATTTAGTTGTGCTGTCTACACTCAACTTAAATAGGTTATAAGTTTCTCAAGGATGCCCTGAAGCACCATGCCTTCCAAAGCTAGAGAGAACGTATTTCTGCACCATCTTAGCCGCCTTCAGAGGGATGGAAGGGATGAAGTCTGGCCAACAACATGAAAGAAATCACCCCAGGCATTTTTGAAATTTAAAAGAGCAGGGAAAGAATGTCAGGTTTGGTATCCATAGGGGTTACTCCAATGGTTTGTTGGGTTTCAGTTAGCTTTTGAGTTAAAGACATTTTTAGAGTGATCTTTAGAAACTACAAATGGGGTAACATCATTATAGTTGGTGAATGACTTAATTGCCTCCTCTCTAAAATGAGGGACAGAATTGTGTCTGTTCTTGCCATTTCCATTCTGGCAGTCCTGCACAGGGCAGTTCAACAAGAAAGTAAAATGAAATTCATCTGGGTATAAAGACAATAGTGTTCCACCACTGCCCAACTGATAGAAGTAATCTTTAGCAACCTGATCATGACAATAGGTTTTATATGTTACATCAAAATGCAAGCAAATAGGGCTGGAGAGATGGCTCAGCCGTTAAAGGCTAGGCTCACAACCAAAATGCAAGCAAATAAAGAAATATCAACAAATTGAACTTCACCCAAATTAGAAACTTTAGTTTTAAAGGAAAACGTCAAGGATGTAAAAATAAAATCCCATACAGTGAGAGAAAAGTTTGGGAAATTATCTATCCAATAAGAAACTTATATCTAAAACACATAAGTAAAGAATTTGTATGATCCAATAATTAAAAGAAAGCATGAATTTTTAAAAACCAGAAATATATTTGAGTAGACAGTTCCTAAAACCCAATATGTGGAAGGAAGGCTAAGAAGAGCATGAAAAGATGCTCAGAGTCGTTAGTCATTACAGAATGCCAATCAAAACCACGTGAGACAGCACTTCACATCCATCAAGGGATCCCCAGTAAACAAGCCAGTTAACAAAGTGTTGGCAAGGTGCTGGGATGTCTGAACTTTTATAGACTATCAATGACTATGAATCATGCATGAATTATGACACTTCAAAAGAATTTCTTAGTTCCTCAGACAACTATGAGAATTACTAAATGATCCAGCCCTTCCACTCCTAGGTACACATGCAAGAGAAATGAAAACAAATACTTATCATTTGGTAAGTACAAAAATTATACTCAAATAATAAAATATTAATCACTATTAAAATTAAATAAACAACTAATACATGATGTTAGTGAATAGAGCTTAAACATAAGCATCAAATGTAATATTGATCAGTAGTAAAGAACAAAATAGTGATTGTATGATCCTCGTATTTCAGAAACTTCTAAAATTCATAGAGACAAAAAGCAGATGAGTGTTCATGTGTTCCTTAGGGAGAAAACTGCAGGTAAAGATTGAATGCTGTTAGTTACATCGCATCTCTTGAGGGTGATGAAAAATATCTTGCATTGTAATAATGATGGCTGACTTGTGATGATTAAACTGTCTTCTGTGAATGAATCAATTGTATGATATATCACATAACTTAACAAATAAAGTTATTTTTAATGCTCCAGATAGGCCCTGAGTTTGTTGCAGTCGTATAAAATCCTCTTACGTGTCCCAATTTGGTCAGGTTACTGAGCTTTCTCTAGAAGCTCTCCTGGCCGTGCCATGCTTAGAACATCACTATGCATGCCATGTGCAGCTCATGGACTAGCTGGGAGCTCGGGAGAAGAAGTCTGCAGAGTGAAGCTGATGTTCTCTACACACTCCTAGTGTGGGAATTGACAATGGAAATTTGCTACCCCTAACAAGTCTTTGCCTCCGACTGTTGCCTTTAAATAGTACAATGAAAGTGTGCACTAGGCAGCTGAATATATCAAGCACCAAACGTATTGCAAAATACTGATGAATTGATATTAAGCAACATTTGAGAGAAGGTGAATGTCAGCGCGCCCACCCACACCCACACGGGAGACGTAGTGACCTGAGAAGTTAGGTCATCAGTTATTCCTGTGTGTGCTGTAGAAAGGGACTAGCTTTTGTGACTAGCTCTTTTTCTTGTCTCTGAAACAGACTTGGGATCCCAGCCTTGCAGTTGAACACAGCAGGAGTTCTTAGAAGAGTGGATTCCCAGGGAAGCCGGCCTCAGTACAGTGTCTGAGGTTTGCTGAATTATAAGATGTGAATTATATATCAGTTCTTTATTTAAATCTTTCACTCAGCCTCTTCAAGGACAGTGAATGGTCTTTTTTCCTGTCTGGTTTTAAATTAGTGGCAGAGCCTAGGTTTTCTGTGTGAGATGGTATTGCCATAGTGCTTTTGCTTAGGAGCAGTGAACAAAGTCAATTCTAACCTTAAAACTTTTGGTATATGGTTCAGCCCTAGAAGAAAAGCATCTTTTTATCAGCCAATATGAAATAATGTAACAAATGCTTTTTTAAAGTTTCCAGGGTAATATTCGGGGATCTCCTATTCCCCCTTTCTCCTCTGTGCCCTAGAAATGGTCTTGGTGGGCCTGGCAGTGGGTTAGTCATTCCTTTAAAACACAAATGGGCTGGCTGCAGATTTTGAAGAATTGATTATGGGTTTTTTTTTATGATTTCCATATTTTAGTGCAGTTCAAAGTGGTAAATCTATGGAATATTCGCTTGGAGTCTGGGATAAAAGTAGCCCTGTGGGGGGAAAAAGAGATTCCTAGTGAGATAGGCACAACCTGCTGAGTGAGAGATGTGTGTGTTCCTGACAGCCAGTCCTGGAAACAGGCTCTGTGCCTGAACCAAGAGACTATTCTGTGTGCCACTCACAGGAGGCTAAGCTCCACCCCGAAGTGTGGCTGCCTTTGTCATTTTAATTGGTCTGTGTTTGTGAAGTGGGGCCTCTATTTACTTATAGCTTGGGGCTTGTGTTTACCAAGTCTGGTGGAGGCCAAGTGACTGGGCTCCTGCAAGCTCTCCTGCTGTATCTTGAGGCACTTTCCTTTTCAGTATCTGTGCTGTCTAATTCGTGAGCTTCTGTGAAGCAAGCGCAGGAGGGTACAGGGCCTACAGGGAGGAATTACACCTAATTACTCAAATAATTGCTAGGCTGTTGCCTTCTTAGTCACTGAAAATAATTTCCAGGTCCCTGGCTTTTATAGATAGTCTTCTAGAGGCAGGAGGACACAGCCCCCTTTTTAACTCAGCCCATTCACTCACAAAATCAGAACACTCGAGCCTGCAAAATTAATAAGCACCACTTCCATTACATATATTTTAGGTTGTTGTTGCCGTGGCGATAAAGTCAGGGACATTGAATCTCCTCTGTTGAGCCATTGTTATCGTCCCTGGCCATCTGCTGCAGAGGAGTGATATTCCATCTCATTTGCATGATGACTGATATATGGGCGGTTTGGAAGGACATATGCCACGGCAATCATGTGATGGAAATTAAAGTGAAAGTTTTGGGCCCGGAGCCGAAAAAAATCTGTGTGTGCGCATGAGGCTGTTGATGTGCAAATGTGGATCATATTGAGAAGGTCTGAATAGGGAGGTGTGACGTAAGGAGGGCTACACGCAGGTGCTTATCGCCAAGCCGTCAAAGGCACGGGATGTCATATCATGGAAACTACCTTTCAAGGCGACAGCTTTAGTGTTTCCTCTCAGCACACCAGGGAGGAGAGAAATAGTTTTGGAAACACACAAAAAAGTAAGTTTAAAACTTTTTACCACATTCTCTTTACCCTGACGTTTAAGAGCTCAGACAGTGAGCAAGTTTTCAGGTCTTGAGTAGTTGGTTAATAGTTACTTTTGTTTCTCTCTCTCTCTCTCTCTCTCTCTCTCTCTCTCTCTCTCTCTGTGTGTGTGTGTGTGTGTGTGTGTGTGTGCGGGGGCGGTTTCTAAAGGCTGAAGTGCCCATGATTTTTTACTGCTGTTTGCTTTGGTTTCTGTTGTGATGTACATTTGGCATGGTATTAAATTCATTCACCACCAACACCCACCCCCTCCACTTTATTACTCGCCTCCAAAAATGGGATATTGAGAAGGAGTTCAGAATAAAATATCACCGTGCAATTACGTTTAAGCTGCATCAGCTACTGCCTTTGTTCATATATGTTTCTGAAATATGTAAATCTGTAACAAAATTTTTGATATGAGACAGTACACTTTTTTTCTCTGCAGAAAAGTACCGTTGAACTAATTTTTGAGGTCACAGAAATTATCAGCAAGATCTCATGTCTTACAAGTCTTTATTTAGATAGAAATCTTTGCTATGATAAAAGTTATTGATGCAATTCTGCATTAATTGCTGTTACCTTTAAAAGGGGGTTTTGGAGATCCTTTCTGAAAAACCAGAATCCTGGTTTTAGCTACATATAAGAGAAAAAGTTTGTGAGCAGTTTCTAAGATGTTTAAATTCATGAGTTGGGTATATATAATATGATATGTGAGTATTTAGAAAATTGAATAAGACTAGCCTTTAAAAAAAATGACACCCTTCGTTGTAGGTAGATGTGCATGTCAGGAGCATCATGCTCAGACATTTTAAAGAGTAATTCTTTAAAAGTAGAAGAATGAGAGACTTAATACTCACCTTGAACAAAATTTTACAGAAGGATGGCTTTAGGGAAATATTACCCGGGGTCAGGGAGAGCATGCTCATACCTTGATAAGCTATACTTTACCTCATATTTCTTTTGTCAACAAAACACCTGTTAAGGGTGTTTGCTTTGATGTACACTGGGAAAAATCAAAGTTCCCAGAGTCTTTCCCATTCAGAGAATGCAGCAGCGAATAGGCAAACTGTATCATGTGGTGACTTTAGTCGTATTTTATTTTTAGGAATAGGGAATTATGACAGAAAAGGTTGCATCACATCACCTTGGCACTGCAAAATTGGCACTAAAGTCCAATAAGTTAAATAGAAGTTTTGATGAATAAGTATTGGGTATGGTTTTGTGTACTATCCTTATGACAAAGAAGCAATTTTCAGGAAATAAGTCCAGAATCAAAAGTAGGATTGAATGAAATTAGACTTTCTCTAACTTTACATTTTTTCTTTGATGATGTCACCAGCAGAATATCCTAGCTTTATGCTGTAACCTAAGATCACCCATGTTCTCTTTTCCCCTCATTCTAAATATTCAATTACTCAGTGGTGATTATTATATGGCCTTCTTGGCTTACTACACTATTAGATTAATATAGATTCCTTATGCCAAATTAGCGGAAATCACTGTTGCAAACAAGAGCAATTCACTCTTCTCTTAGTCATATTTGTGTTACAGCAGGAGCAACCTCTTAAGCTCCAAGGTTTTAAAATCTTAAACTTGAATACACCGTGGCTTGAAGGACATGTGGTTTGCTCGTATCTGGTTCCTGCAAAGTCTGTTGGAGCCTTTCACAAGACTCAAATTCGGTCCTGTTTAAGTGAAACTTTTTTTTTTTATAGTGACTGTCATTCTTCTATCACAACAACCAGAAAGATTTAAAGTTTTCTGGTTCCTCATCTGAAAAGGACTTCAGGTGACAGGAAAGACAAGGGGTGCTTGGAGCTGTCCAAGGTAGCTGGTTTCTGGAAAGTTAATCATTACAGAACTGCATTTCTCTGTATTTCTGTAACTGGTTTAATTTCCATTTTTGAAAGTTAGGATTATATTGCTTTTAGAGAAATAACCTAGTGAGTGCAGTGAATGTTTTCAGATAATGTAGCAATCTTACTTACAACTGCATTTAAAAACTCAGAAACAGAGCACGCATGAAGCTAACTAGGGCTCCAGTTTGTAGCTTTAAATGATTTAAGTGAAAATCAACAAAACTCACAACTCTCAGATATAGAACTCCACGCTGTCAACATGGAAGCCACATGGGAACGGTCTCTGGGGCGTACAGCCATGTGGACAAATGTATCGAAAAATGCAACTTGCAGGAATTTATTGCTCTGGAAATCAATTCTTATCCTTATATGACCTTCCATGTCTGCTATAGAAATCCAAAAGATCATAATTGTTTGATATGAAAATGCAAAAGAATAGTTAAGTTGAAAGTTTAACATCATGAAATTCAAAATCCCAAGTGGTATATAAACATTAAAAGAAACTTTGGACTGCTAATCCTGGGAAATGAGTTTTATGGATTGAATTCAACAAGGCTTCAGAAATGGCTCCATCTGCTGCCTAGCAGCTGCTGAAAGGATAAATTTAATTCATTAATTCATTTGGATAAAAGGATCCAAGTAGTAAAGACTTCATTGCCTGTGATGCATATAGGTGGAAACGCACTGAAATGTGGTCCTGGTGTCATCTTAGATAATGAGCTACATGGTCTTCTATTTTTGGGAAAGATTTTCATGACTGAGTCAATACGATGTTTTGATTTTTAGACAATAACCAATCATTTTAAATTAGTTTAATGCTAACAAAAAACGTACACTCTGGGAAGTTTAAAGTCTCCGTTTTAATCTAGGGAACTATGAATAGCTGAAAAAAGAAGCTTTCTCATGTTGCACCTGTGTCTATGGGAGGTGGTACATGTGTCTATACCATATGTACATAGTCATTTTTGCTTACACATAAATATGTCAGTGAGGTGGATACCTCCCTTCAATGACACTTATATAAGTAGACATCCCATATTATTTGCGAAAATATTCAAAAATGTGTAGTACCTAGCATTAATTTAGGTAGATTATATCTTAAATTCAAAATGTTTATCTGCTCAGAGGTTGGAAGGTCAAATCACACTAGTTTTCATCACCCACAGTCTGCTCTCAACATTCCTTGTCTGTTCTCTCTTTTCAGTCGTAGTCAGCAACAAGACTTTAAAAGATTAGGAAGTTATACCTGAAGTCTTCCCCTGCCTCCTGTGTGACACTAATCACTTTGACAATCGTGTTAAAAAATCTATAAGACATGGGTATACAATTTAATTAAATGGTTATAAGACATACTTTGATATTTTTCTATAAGCGTAATGAAGTTTTGATGCCAGGTTTCTCAAATCATATTCAATCATCATGATTGGATATTAGAAAGCTTATGTTATTTATGTTTAAACTCCAAACACTTTGACGGATTTTCTTAACTGCTAGCATTTTAACGAGAGCTAGGTTTCCCTTAGATACCATACAACTCACCTTTTCTGGTAAGGAAAATACTTCCTGGTTGCCCGTTAATTGATCTGTGATAGAGATAAGAGTATCCCCCAAGACAAGGCTGTTTCAGTAACAAGTGTACATTTGAGCCATTTTTTTTTTGTGGTTGATGATTTCAGGAATGATGTTTAGCCTTCCAACATGGCCCAAAGCTCACTGTGGTGTGTGTGCTGGGTTGACTCTAAAGGTTCTGTGTGTACCCTGTGGGCTGGGTTAAGAATTAGGGTTTATGCATTTACTTGTACTGTTGCATTGTTTAGACAGCTTTGGTTTAGTTTTGATCTTTTTTTTTTTTTCCTTTTTGCCTTTGAGGCTCTTCCACAGTGTCAGCTGCTGACTGATAGTAGGGAAACTGCCTCGTGGTGTGAATGAAAGGGACCTAGCGGTTGGTAAACAGAGATAAGGAATAAATAGAGCACAGGCAAAAGGAGATAGTTCTGTGGGGGCCCAGATTGCTGCCAGTCTGTTCAGGGGAGATGTGGAGCCTGTCCTTTTCCCAGATTAAATTAGTGTGCGAAATCTCCAGTGACCTCCTCCCCTTCTCCCCACACTCTTCAGCCAAGCTGAACAGCCTCTGCTGTAAAGTATTCATTTTACCCAGGGACACACGGACAATAGCACTCCCCCGGATACTCATGGACAGCTGTCGTCATTCAGAGGGCTCTCAGGATTTCATTTTTCATAGGAGTTAAAAAGGGTTTTTACCTTGGATGTGAAAGGGGCAGGGGCACAACTTTGCCAGTTCTGAGGCTGTTTGGGCAAGGAGTCTGACTGAGGCAGGGGTGAGCTGGGAGTAAAAAGAATCTGCCCAGGGAACTGATTCTTTTTGTTGTGCTTAATATGATTAAGCTAGGACAGAAATTAAATTTCAACTCTGGGTTCCTTATTAGGAGAAAATACCTTTGATTCGGAAAGTTTCTTGCAATTAGGGTCATCAGTGTGCACTAGATAATGTATCCACCTGGTCTACTTTCATTTTGCCTAAATATGCATGTATTTTATTGCCTGTGAATAAGCACGGGTAAATATTAAGTCTATGAGGTACCTCGGTAGTCCCGTACTTTTTTTTTATATTTTTAGTGATTTACTGCAAATATATTCAGCATTTGACTGATTAAATAGACCTTCGGCAACCTTGAGGGTCACTGTGTAGAGTATGTACATAGAAAATGCATCAGCCCATTGTACCCTGGCAGCTAATGAGATTGGTCGTTAAGTAAATGACACAAAGCCTACAAAAAAAGCTTACAGCTCACTAGAGTATCACAGAGTGTCCCCGCACACCACACAACGACACAAACACTGGACTAACCTAGCCCACCCTGCTTTATTCTACATCACTGCTTCCCTGATGTCAGCGTGAGAAGCAGAACAAAGGCTAGGAGGCAGCGGTAAGTCAGTCTGGCAATGAAGCCCTAGGGAGAAAGTGGAGCAATCTCAACCTAACTGTGGGGCCGAGAGTCCGTTTCTAAACAAGTGGGGCCAGAGGAAGGGATTTTGCTATTACTTGTAGAAATATCGCCTCAGTGACCAATGTTTTGATTCTGTTGTTATTGCTGTATCGTTTTGCTGCTTCACAAAAAGTTTGTGAACCTCAGAGCCCAGTGCTCCTCAAATGGCAAGGGAACATAAATTGGAGAGGTGGGTGTTCGTTAGAGATGAACGACTCTGACAAATAACTGCTGTTCAGGTGTGTGTGTGTGTGTATTTGAAAACTTTCAAATGCATGAGACAACTTTAATTTTAGTTTGTCCTACTGCTTGGAGGACATAAAGGGAACCCAGGGCATGAATGTAACTGGTGAACTTCATTCTCGATGTGATAAAATTGTTCCAGCCTTTAATGTGTGTTTAATATCAGGTATGGGATGATAGTCAGTGCCTTAAAAAAATCAGTTGATCAACCAAGCACAGGAAAACAAGAAAATAAAAGCTTCTCTTTTGCTCAGACATTTCCATTTTCTCAAATCTAGAAACAGAAATCACTGTAGTATGTGCTGTTGAATGGGATCAGGAGTCCTTTGCTTGCTGTAGTTGGAGGGGAAAAAAAAATCAAAGCTATCTAACACTGAAGCCGCACTGGCTTACTCTTTCCTTGGGGGGAAAAATGCACTTGCAGTATTGAAGTGTAACATTGCAGGATCCGTTTGGAGAAATATGGCAGCAGGGAGTTGCCAGAAAGTCTGATTTGCCTTGCTGAAATGTCTGTCTGGCTTAGATGTGGCTTTTCTGAGGATGTTTAGTTCAAGAAAGGATGATTTTGTTACAAGACATTCAGGTAAATTAAATATTTTATTCTAACAACTCTCAGCTGAGTGGGTTGCCAACGGCATAATGAACTCTTGATGATCTCGTGGAAAACATTTTAAAAGTATTGTTAACATAGCGTTGTATTTGTAAATAGATGTATTCACGATATCAGTCAGTGTCAGGACTCAGTTTTTAAAGGCGCTGCATTTAACATTAAACTGGCATCTCATAGCCATCTGCTCACAAATGAGAACAACATCATATAGAAATCAGTTTTCTAACTTACAGTCCTTATACTGAAAATTTGTTATTTGCATAGGGATATAGAAAGGTTCGGATATATAATAGCCTATTAATAATCATGAAAGATTCATCACACAGGTTTATGATATGCTCTAAGTGAATCAAAGGCTACATGCTTCCTGTTATTTTTGTCTTGAAGAACTTTTCCTGTTACAGCTGCGCTCTCAGTTTTCATGTTATTTATATGATGTAAGACTGTTACTCACCTGTTCCTAGTATGTTATTTATATGATGTAAGACTGTTACCTGTTCATAGTATGTTTTATATTCTTCAATTCTGTTCTTTCCCAAAGCAATCAGAATTTGAAGGAAGTAAATTTCGTGACAAGGATTAATGTTATCTTACTGATTTGAAGTGAAATATGTGCAGAAAAGATGTGCTTTGATTTAGTTAACTTGAGAAAATTTGAAATATCATCCTTTCAACATGCCTTTCATGTGGTTGGAATCATGGAAAACAGAAAGCCATCTGAAAATGGCTACACTTGCTTCCTAGCGGTTTTAGTTCAGGGCAGAGTTATGCAAAGAGTTTACTCTCACAAGCTCTGTAAGTCCTCCACGTTATCTTTCTCTGCTGAACATTTTTTTTATCTGAATCACCTGTGTTATAATTTCTTGTTCCGTAGCTGCTAATGCTCGTCCTGTTAGTACAAGAGTGAGTGTTTCAGAAAGCACACAGCCCTTTGGTTGACATAGCTGTCCACCCTCACTGGTGCAGCAGGGCATGGCAAAGTTGACCCGAGTCTGTAAGTCGCTTCTCTACAGAAGAAACTAAACATATTTACTTTACAAAAATGACTGTCCTGTAATTAAGACCAGAGGGCATAGGTCATTATTTTTGTCTTAAGTGAACTTAATTCCACCAGTACTATATTTGAAAGATTTTCAAATATGTAGCTAAGGAACCAGTGTTAGAGATGGAAAACTTTTCTTTAAAGAAATTTAAAGAGTTTATGTTGAGAGAAAGAAACTTGGCTTTCATGAACTTTTACTTCAGTCACTTAGTTAACAAATGCGTCTTAAAATGGGTCAAAAGATTTTAGGATATGCTGTGAGCAACGTAGGAATCTTTGCTACACCCAGGGATGCACTAAGAGCAACAACCAACATTTCCCAGAGAAAGGCCAGCTGTTGCCCAGCAGCACAGAGAATCGTGCCTTTGAAACCTGGTTCTTCCACTCAGCGTGTGACGCTGGCTGGTTTAGCTTTCTAAGCCTCAGTCTCCTGGTCTGTTTAATGGGGACCAGGATGGGAGTAAAAAGCAAGGTTGTGTGAAACTGAACAAGATAGTGCGCATGATGCCCCTGGTGCATCACGCCTGCGGCTTTGAACTTGTGCTTGAGGTTCACTCAGCAAGCGGATGCCGGACCAGGCCACCTCACGGTGCCTATTCTCTCCCACAGTATAGACCCGTGTCCTCTCTTCACTTTCAGAGGCCCCAGCTCTGTGAGATCCTTTGAAGGACTGTGTCAGTTCCACGTTGTGTGGCTGTGTGCTCACACCAGTTTAAGGTAATGTGCTTAGACCGCTAAGTATATGTTACGTATATACCGCTAAGTTGACTTTTTGTATAGTTGTTTAGTAACTTTCCGAAGAGCATATTAGAATTCTGTTGTATTTCAACATAAACTTCTTATAAGGAATATTTACTGGCACTTAAATATAAAGTGAAACATCTATAATTTAAATAATTATGGCAAAGTTTCTTAACTATTGAGATTACATTATAAATTTTTATTAATAATTTTAATTTATTGCCCCACTGGGATTTATTTAATTTTTAGCTTACATTATTTCTTTTCACTTAGCCCTTGAATTAAGTATAAACATTCCTTCTTCAATGCTATAGTTATGGAGAAGTAATTTATTTTACTTTTTATCTATGTAATGATACTTGAGACTCATTTTTTGCTGAGTGTTTTATATTAAAAGGCAAAATTCCATTCTAATGGCCTCTAAGAGATACCTAGATTGCATTACAATATTTGAATATTGTTTTGTCAAATGTTGCAACAAATCTATGAGCTTTTCAGAAAAATCAAAGTTTCTGTTTGGAAGAATTCTGTGGGTTAGGAAAAATTTTCCAATCCATATTACTTGTGCCTATGGAAGGATTTTTCTACTTCATATATACTATGCCTATGGGAAAATATATTTGATTCACAAAAAACTAGTGCATTTTGTCTTTAAATTATTATTTATACTTTATATATAATTAAATTTAATAACAGAGTAGGTTTTCAAATTGAGATGTCTTAAATCATTTGATTTATAATGTGTAAGTACAAAGTTGCTGGAGATATCTGCCCATGTTTGCTAAAAACTCTTTCATGTATTTCTAGTTTACTGATGACATGTTAATTGATACTAGTCTAATGAGGGACTGCACTTGGCAATTCCATGAAAAACATTGATACTACAATTTCAAAAATACAAACTATGAATTTGTGGTGTATTTTCGAAATCTCTTACAACTCTAAAGTTGCATAGTTTAATTTCCTAAGTAAGGAGGTTTTCCCCATGCAGAAAGCTTAGCTAAATGCTGGTTTGTAAAATGTACCTTTTTTTTTCTTTTTTATGTGTCACATACATATTCAACATCTATGTGAGTGAATTCATGCTTGGCCTAGGCAAAACTTAGCAACCATTGCTTGCACTGCTCTGCAGAACCAGACTAAACTGAAACGGTTAACAGTTAAAAGGCGCAAACAGCATTTTCTTTCCTGGAATATAAATTAAAATAGAATATGAAAACAGAGACAGAAGAATTTTGCTATTGAAAAGCTGATTTGTAAACGATCATCAGTTGGCAAGACACACTGTTTGCTTGTGGTAGATTTGGTAGGAATTAGAATGGAAGTATTTACCTCTTTTACCTTTTCCTCTTTAAATATCAAACAGTTGTGGAGAATCAGCCCTAATATTTCTATTCTGTGTGGTGAAAAAAGAGGTGAGGATGAAATATGCTCTGAAGAAAATGAAATCAGGGAAAGATTGAGGCTGACATTGTGGCTGCTCCAGAAAGAGGGCACGAATCTGCGCACACAACCTGCAGCACACAGAGCCCATGGTGCTTTTGTATGGGTGAAAGATACCAGTGTCTCCCAAAAGGGTTAAGGAAATGCATTCTGTTGCATCTGCTTACTAAATCCCTTCCTTTAGCAGAAATTCAAATTTTGTAAAGATTATTCGTTTTATTGATGCATATAATTATAATCACAAGCCATCTGCTGATTTGGCAGGCATGGTTAAAATTCTCTAACTCTCATAACCTTTCAAGTACAGTGCCCTTGGGACTCTATTTCACTTTTATATTTTGGAAAACATGTAGGGACAAATAAGGGCGGTCATCTGCAGAATGTCAGACCTGGGGAAATGGAAGAATGGGGATTGAGTTGCTATGGTGGTGGCTTTCAGTAGTAGGGGAGTTATTTTCCCTTTATTTCTGACTTCATGAAAGATGATCCTAGTTTCTATGATGAATTTTGGAAAATTTTTCTAGGGATTAAAGCTCTGTCATTACCCTCCCAAAAGCCAGATTTCAAGCCTGACCGAAAAGAACATGCCAAAAAATCTTTCAGACATTTCTTCTGTTGGTCTTAACAGATAAATTCAGTATATTTCACCTACTCTTTCTAAACTATGGAGTATTTATTTGTATTTTTCCAAAAATATTCAGTTAAATAAACTTACAGTCTAAGATTTGGGTTGTAAAATAACTTACACATTTTGTCATCAGTTTTTGATTGAAAGACAACATTTGTAAGAATTTTGACTATGTTGTTTGTGGTCATATTTCCCCTGGAAAGAATCTTATGTGACCCTTTCTGCATCGATAAACGTTTGAAGCTTGGTGGATGTCCATGCCTGAATCGCTCACTTCTGTGGGAGTATTTCTTCCATAATCTGATGGTATCAACCTTAGTACCCCTATGGTCTGGCTTTGCATGCAGACGAATCTCAGCAGAATGTGAGTCTGCCTAAGGAACTTGGAGAAATCCATAGAAGTCCAGGACCAGGATTAATCAGATAACAGAAGCAAGCACATACACAGCCAATGTGTTTCTCAGCCTCTCTTTCTTTCTCACCACACCCCATGAAATCATCCAGAGAATTATTCATTAGAATTTTGAAAATAAGGCAGAGAATTTCTAATACTAGTATTTCACAGGTAAGGTTTTTCCCTGGCAATAGTGAAGTATATGGCTTGACTATACCTAACAACAACAATATCCTTCCACATCCACCAGATTATACTTGCTTCAAGCCAACTACTGCATTGAGTTATTTACAAGGTGGCTTCATTTATTACTCAGAATAATTGTGTCTGCCTTTGCAGAAGAAGCAGTAGAGACTCAATCATGAGGTGTTTCTCATGCCAACGGAGGGATGAAAACTTGCTCTTACTATTTCCCCATGTATCATGGTCTCTGAAATAGTGTCAGCAATGTAGTTGCTAAATAATGCTGGGTCCCAGGTACAGCGGGGTTCTATTATAGCTAAGTATCTCGAAGGCATTGGATGAATTAGATGGGGTGGCCTGACACGCTGCTTTATTTTCCTTATCACCAACACATACACTTTGAGGGTGACCTCTGGAGTCCTTTTGGTTCCCCAATTTCTGGAACTGTAAACATTTATAATTAAAACATGAATTTGAAAAATCGTTTAAAGACACTCATGATACCGCTCAGATAGATGTTCACCATGCCAATTAACCCTGATAGCAGAAATCGCCTGTCTGAGAACCACATGAGCTTTAGGTCTAAATTAAATGTTAGAGGAGGAGTCCAACATTTGGTCTCACGCTGAAAACTCTCAGTTCTGCGAGATAAACACAAATGCTCAAAAGCATCTGATAATTGAATTCCAACCCTGTATATTTTTGATAATAATATCGCACTGACATAAAGCTAACTGCCAACCCAAGTATTCTATATCTATACATTCTCACAACTAGCACACCAAGTCACCAGGTCAGCAGCCAAATACACAAAGTCAGTTCTTCTCCCCTACCTGGAGGTGAGAAAACCATACTGGAGAGGCACCATGCAGAGCCATGACTCCACGCATGGCTGCAAGAGCAGAACCCAGCTGAGGCCAGGCACTGTGACACTGTGAAGACATGTGTCATGGATTACATGCTTTGTTTTCAGTTTTTTTCTACGAGCTCGTCATTAAGTTTCACTTGAAAGGAAGTTCCACTTCTCTAGACAAATGTTTGAAACCCTAGACTACAGCCTACAGCATACTTAGGCACATCACCGCCTTTCGTTGGTACCAATTTAATTAGCCTGTGACTGTTAAAATAATCATATAGTTTTCTTAAATTATTACAGAATTAGCCTTAGGGTACTTTTTAATCTTTTACAAATGAACAAATAAAAAGACAATTAAAAGGTTTGACAAAAACCCTTTAGAAGATAAACTATCTTTGAAAGTGTTTGTTTTTCTTATTACCCAACAGAGAAGCTCAGGGCATTACTAAGAATTGCTTAAGTGTTTGTTCAGAGAAAAAATAATTTAAAAAGGAACTGTTTTAATTATGACATTGTAAATCTTAAGTAGGTATCCGTCAAGTGCCCCACAGTTTTTAATATACTATTTCAACTGTGTATGACTTTAAGTAATTGTTTGTAGTATTTACTATAATGCCCAGAAAGAGAAATAACAGCACAAATATCAAAGGTAAATGATAAAACGTTGCTTGGATTTTATATAATTGGTTGACTAAGAAATATTTGTGTGCCTAGGTTTCTAAAGTGTAAAGTATGAATACAAGCCTAGGCCCGCCTGAGCACCCATGAGTCAGCACAGGGCAAAGTGATACAAACAGATCAGTATCTACATGACAGTAGTTTATTGAAACAAGTTGTGGCCAGGTGCAGTTCCACTCAGACTCTCAGCCTTAATGTGAAGGGCCCAGGGGTAGCCTGTTCTACCCATCCCTTAAAACATGGTACTGCAGCCTAAAAGAATAGAGTGGCTCTGAGCAGAGGCCGTGCTCTTACTCGGATATGGCATCATGGAAGTTCTTATATTAAAAAGCTCTTAAACAATATTGAATCTCTACATTCAACAGACTTGCTGAGAACCTGTTATGTTCCTAAATTTGTTAAGCAGTGAGAATAGTATGTGAGGGTTCACAGTGCTCACAGCTGGACAGGAAGAATGAGCAGAGACTAGAATAGAGTAGACTTATGTGGAAGGCAAGCCCAGGATTTGAAAACAACAAAGGATTATTAAGTACGTACTCTGGGCATAGGTGCCTAGCATCTGGACACTGGGGATTTGATCCCAAGAATTATACACAAGGTAGAAATGACAATCTGTCTTGGACAGCTGTGTGAGTGATGAATCAAGACAGGACACTCATAAGGAAGAGTTGCTCAGAGGGAATGATATTGGGCTCTTTGGGGAGTATTACAAGCTTTACAACTCATGCTGCCAATGAGTGGATGAAGGTCAAGATTGAGATCTAGGATGGAGAATGGACATTAGAATGTGGTTCTTAAGGAGAATATCTACAGTGAGAAAAGAGTCCACACTGAAACTGGAGGATCAACAATGAATGGGAAGATAGAGAAAGGGGACTGAACAAGGGTAGAATTTAGAGAAGGCTGCAGAAAACCTGGGGTATTAGGAGGAGAGATATAGACATGTTTTCACCAGCCGGATAATAATATTAACTACTCAGAAAATGAAGGACAACCACCCCTAGCTCTGTCACAGAGAAAACACACTGATGGCAACATACAGAGCAGAATCAGTGGTATTGGGTTGGAAGCCAGATGTCAGTGTGTAGGAAAAGTTAGGTAAGAAAAACAAAGTTTCTGGATATTTCAGTAGGTTTGACTTTGCATAACAGAGACAGCAGTATAGGAGAGAGGAGTATATGTGGAGATACAGCAGAATGATGAGAATTTGGAAGAAAGGGGAAGTGGAGGAAACAGGGCACAAATGCAAGGAGAGCATCTTAGAGAACCCACCCTTAGAATGAAGGAAGCGGCCCCTTCCTCTTTACCCAACTAGAAGAAGGCACCGATTCAGGGAGATGTGCAGTAAGTACAGGATGCACAGCACCATTCAGGGTTGTCCAATGCAAAACTCCCTGGGCAGTATTTGTTGACCCAGTGTGAAAGGCAAGTCTTCAACTGTGAGTCTCTTTGGCATGTCAGGTTTTATTACTTAACTACATTTATATAATGGGATTAAAAATTCAGGCTTCTACCCAACAAGAGAGACCTAGAGACCCAGAAGAGCTTGGGAGTATCCTCTGGAAAGTAAGCTGTCATAAAAGATACAGACTGTTAGGTGGGTTAAAGCAAAGTGGATACTGTTCTTTAAGTGGCAGCCGTCTGCAGGAAGGAGTAGCAGAATGACAAGCGACTGGCTTCTCTTCAGGGCACATGTCTGTCAAGGGAAGTGGTCAGAGAGGAGCCAGAGCCGAGCAGGCAGCACCTATCTGGTAGCTCTTCAATGTTTTCCACCTTGTGCTTTGGTTTTGTCCTGGAGACCAAGAAAAAGTATTGCTAGTTTTCTCTTCATGTTTAATATCCCCTCCAGTCCATCTTTCTCATGCCCTGCTTGCTTCTTGTCTAGAAGCTGGCCTCCAGGCTTCATTACCTCTGCTTAAAACTATTTAACATCTTCCCATCCTGCTTAAAATAAAACACAAAGTTCTTAAATGGTCTGTATGGCTTTGCCAGGGGATAAACAGATGAGTGGTTCACGTGCTACCCACTTGACTCGTTTACAGTGAGGCCGGTAGTGTGAAGTCTGTGCCGAGTTCTGCATCCATCACAATGACCATTTCAGACTATAGTTATTTTCTCCCAAACCTCTGTCCTTCTCACTTAGCAACCTTTCAAGCCTTTTCTTCCAGTTCTAAACAGCCAGCAACCTACTTTGTATGTTTGTAGAGATGTCTCTTCTGAACATTTCATGTAATCGCAAATGCACAATGTGTGGGTTTTGTGCCCGACTTCTTCCACTTAACAGCATTTCCAAGGCTTGTCCCTATTTAGAACATAATAGTATTTCAGTTACTTTTATTGGCAATAGTATTCCATTGATTAAATATGCTAGTTTTAAAATACATTAATTGATGGAATTTTGGGCTGTGGCTACATGTTGGTAATTGTGAATTATGCTGTGAAGAACGCTGGTATAATTTGTGTGGATGTGTTTCTAATTCTCATGTACATAGCTTGTAGTTGCATTGCTGGATTAGAGGTAACTCTGTGTTGGACTCCTGGAGGTGATCCTGGGTGTCTTCTGATATGCTTGGACGACTTTACATTCTTAACAGCAATGTACAAGCTTCTACATGGCCTTGCCAGGATTTGTTATCTTCTCTTTGATTTTTCTTTCAATCCATGTGGGTGTAAAGTGACATCTTATTTTGGTTTCAACTGCATGTCTCTGTGGCTAATGATACTGAGTATCACTTTCCGTGCTTACTGCTGCATCACTTGTATATCATCCTTGGAAAAGTGTCTATCTACATCTTTCTCCACTTAAAAATTTAGATGCATTGAAAATTTTTTATTTGTAGCTATTATATATTAATTGTATATCCAGGCAAATATCCTTCCTTGATTTCCAAGCAAACATCCTTCCTTAATAATTTGTACTTTCTTCTACCCTTTCTTGCCCTCCTTTGACCAGTTCTAGTTGGGCTGCTTTTGGTTATTGGGTTATAATCATTTATAATATATTTTAGATACATGAGCTTCAGATGTTTGTTCCCTGACACATGGATCTCTCTCCTCTGTCTCTCTGTGTGTAGTGTGAAGTATATGTGAGCATGTGTATTCATGTGGAGTCCAGGGGAAAACTTGGGCGGCATTCCTCATGGGCCATCCACCTTGTTATTTTGAAACAGGATCTCTTGCTGTCCTGGTGCTCCACAAGTGGGCTACCATAGGTATCCTGCCTGCCTCTCCTTCAACACTGGGATGACAAGCACACTGCCACGCTCTGCTTGTTCATTTGTTGTTTTTAACCATGAGTTCTAGGGTTTGATTCCAGGATCTCATGCTTGTATAGCAATCATTTTACTGATTGAGCCATCTCTCCAGCCCTGCCACATATGACTCTTTACGGTCTCAAATTATCAAAGCTTGATTTGATCTCTTGTCATAATCATCTCCTACGCTCTGACATTATTTTTCTATAGCACTTATCGCCTACTTTAATTTGTTTTTTTTTTTGCGTATATTTACTCTTACTTTGGATCTGGCTCCTTGGTAATAACATAGTTTTCAGTGCTGTCTATGTCTGCATCTCTATCACCCATCCCAGGATGCAACAGACTGCCATAGTGTAGCTCCTGGACCTTGGAGCAAGATGTCAGTCCCCAGTTCTAGGACACTGACTAACTAGGAAAAATTGAAGGGTTTCTGTTTTAATGGTGAAATAATGGATAATTTCTGATTGGTATAGCTGTTTATGTAGCTTTTTTGTCAGTCTCTGGAACAGAGTAAGGACAATCAATAAATATCCTTGAATGTGAATTAGTGAATTTTCCTGCTGTGTTCAGATCCACTTTCTGTTTAATTAGTCTATGTTACTTTATGAAGCAAGACGTTTCATCATGATATTTCTACCCATGCATAAGAGTGTACTTTGATCCCATTTGTCTCCCCTTTGCCTCCGACATCCCCCTCCTTCGTTTTTTTTTTCCCTCTCCGTTGTCCTTTTCTGCCTCCTGTTCTTCTGAAGACCATCTCCAGTATTTAATGCCTCTCATCAGCGCTGTGACAACCTGGGCTGCTGTGAGTGGCACACACACCTGTGGCCTCCACACACGAGCCTTCCTGGCATTCTGAAACAAACTGGACCTCCACGGTCCTGGCGTCTGCTAAGTGTTCCCAGTGCGCCACGGCTTTGTGTGCTGTATAGCTCCCACAGTTCTCACCATCCTAGGGTCCGTTTCTGTTTCTGTCCCACGGGAATGGGAAAGGTGGGGAGATGAAGTGCATCTATGAGGGCCATAGAGTAGGTGTGCCAGAAATAGATCTCACATCAGGCTATTGTTATTGCCAAAGAACATCCCCATTCTAACTTTGCTGCCTCAGGTCAGGGTGCATAGTCTCCAGCTATCATGATGAAACTCCCAGCTCACTGACCAAGTCTTCTCCAGCATACTGGTTTTGTGACTCCTACTACATTCCAGTGTACTATTTACTACTGATTTTCTTAAGTCTCATCCGATCTATAACTGGTCTTATTAACCCACAAAGTTGACCTTCCCTGAGTGACTTTATAATGGGTCTGGGATTTGGTAAAAAAAGACATATAAGTGATAGATTCCAACTGCCTCTTCGCCAGAGAAATCCAGCATGAAGGATGGTAATACCAGCAGAGGTTCGGTTTAGGAACTCTTCCAGTATAGTGCGCTCATTCGCCATAAACTGTGAAGAGTGTCAGCTCCTGAAAACTTTGGTCCAGTGTCTGAGACATTGTTCGTATGTGAGCCTGGAAACCACCATTATTTCATTTGGAATCAGTGTACTGAAGTAAATCCATTTGTATGTTTGTGTAAAAATATTGTCTTTTCCTGTTGTCCTTTTGTTTTGACCCCTTGTCTTTCTAGAAGTACCCAATTTAGTTCTCTGACGCATTCAAACATGTAGTCACTCTTTGAGTTTAATATGATTGGACTAACTGCGACAGTCCTAAATGTGACTGTTTTCTCCTCTGCGTATCAAAGCTAGTAGTTTTGTGAAGTGAAAGGTACGGTGGTATTATACATGCATTTATCTTTTTGTTTCATCTCTCTGTGTGTATGAAAGAGAATCGCATGTGTGTACATGATGTGTGGTGGTGAGCTCTGAGAACCCATGCATGTACATCTTAAACCCTGAGGTTGAAATTGAAAGTCTTCCTCTGTCGCTCTCTATGTTGTTTTTGGAAACAGTGTCTCTTACTAAACCTGGAACTCATTGCTTTGTCTCAGTACCAGCGAACAAACCTCTGAGACCTGCCTGTCTCTGTCTCTAAAAGTCTAGGATGACAGACGCATGTGACCAGACCGAGAGTTGACATAAATGCTGAGGTTCTAAACTCAGGTCGTCACACTTGCATAGCAAGCATTTTACCTACCAAGTCATCTTAACAGATGCTAATGCTTTTATTTGTAAAGTGGATGTCAATTTATTAACAAATTGTTGTTAATATTCTTTCCTAACTAGGAATAGTGGCTCCTTCTCTATATTCTCAACACTGAGGAGTCTAAGACAGAAAAATTGTTATGAGTTTGAGGCCAGTCTAGACTGCATAGTTAGTTCCAGGACAGTCTGGGTTAAACAGTGAGATCTCTCGAAACAAAACAAACAAGAGCTAAAATGATGCTCTTTCCTTTTCAGGTATAGCATCAATAGAATCAGATAACCAGCTTGAACTGCATCTTTGTTCATCACATTATCTACTCTGAATGTATACTTTCTGCTTACCGCTTCTGCACATGCTGTGGAAGCTTGCGTGTTTTATCTGTAAATATTTAATGCATTGACTTAATATATTATTTTCCTAACATACACACCACAGAGAACACGGTCTTACCCTGGAGTCTTCTTATCTTATTAATTAGCGGTCTGGTCCTCATTCAAATGACATCAGTCTGGCTGGACACCTGCTCCTGGAAGGGAAGTGGAGTCACTCATCCTTGCTCACAGGGGCTTCCAGTCTGAGAAGAGCAGGTGGGGCTGGGAGGGGGCAGGTGAGGCTTCTCACAGGAATACGTGGGGAAAAGAAAGAGTGAGGGAGATGAAAAAAGCCTTTCTGGCTAATGGTGGCAAGATGCTATTTTCACGAGCATTCTTGTCAGCTTAGAAAACACATCATATGAATTAGATCTTTAAAAGCAGGCATTCATTCCATAGTTTGCAGGCATTTCATTTCTCCATGTTTGTTTTCAGGAAACTGTCCTATAATAGAAAACCAAGAAAAATTAAACACATAGACTCAGACAGCTGACTAGTGGTTATATTAGATGTAGGATAATGGGGAGATGGCCAAAGAAAGTCCAATGTCTCTGTTAGAGTAGATGAATAACTGATAAATATTTGGAGCCATATAGGTATGTTAATTAACCTAATTCAATAATTCTACTTTATGCCTATAAATGTGTATAATTCTAACTTATCGATGTCAATAAAATAAATCATTTAAAAAAGAAATGAAGAATATCAGATTCCCTCAGTGTCTACCAAACACTAACTATGCTGATTCAGCAAAGGTCTGTTGGTTGTTGATGCAATTGGATAAATAAATCAGCCAGCATGATTTGAGCTGGACTGACCTCTGAGGCATCACATGAAACAGCAAACCTGGATATTCAAATGACCACATTTGTATAGTCAGGTTCATTATCAATCTTAAAAGCCATATAAAAGGGGGCATCAGTTAGTATCCCTTTGCACTTTCAGCCCAAGCCATCATTTATCTCCATTCAAAACTTATAACACTAGGAAAACACATTGCATAGTTACATTTTGAGGACAGGGTTTCCATAGTTTTAAAGAATTTTATTCTTGTACCTCCTTTTAAAAAAATATCATGGCCAAAATGTGTTCATTTGAGTTTTCTCTCAAAGTTCATAACTTGATGTTTGTAGTTCTGGGGCCTAGTTTTTAATCAAACTAGTCAGATTGTTCTCCTTAATCATCAATAAAAAAGTTCAACTCTTGCATCTCAAAGATCTCTACTTGATTGTCTTGTTGATTTGTATGACAGAATCATCTTCCCTATCAGCATGCAGAACCTACATATCTGCCATTTGCAGAGGACTAGAGTTTGCCTGGCTTCTTTTCTCCAGGTGAATAGGTGCTGAAAGACGAGCACAGTGCTTAAGCTAGGAACTCGCCTAAATAATGCAATTCTGTACTGAGATCATCTGTTACACAGATATTAAGTGAATTCATTATTTGTGATATTACTGTCCCCTTATGTTTAGATGAGATTGACATCAGAACCAAGTAACTCAGAGAGAGCATTGATACCTTTACAATCTTTCTCATGTGTTTATTAAATCTATGCTTGGAACTTTATTGGAGTTCTGGTATATATGTTTGTGTCCAGGACAGTCTTCCCTGTCCTGGAGAGATCAATGCCAAAGTGCCTGGCTTCTGCTTAGTGAGAATGACTCTCCATTTCCTTACTAAAACACACCAGGAAGATGCTTCACTCCAATTTCTCTTATTACACCTCTCTTTCGAACAGGGTTGCAAAATACCCTGGTTAGGGCTCTGACGCTGAGCTATCTACATGAGGGGCAATTCAAATATATTTTTTTTGGTAAATGAAAAACAGGCTTTTTCATACTCTGAGAGGTCTTTAGTATAATGTGTCCTTCAAAATAGCGATAGTCAATACAGAACACTTCTCATATGAGTGTGTATCAAAAATACACAGTGCCATTTGGAGGAATTTACTAGGCTGCTAATACTGAATGGCTCAAGGAATCTGTGTCATGGCTTGACATTTCAATTTATCTTTATTCTATAATTTGTAATTAATTTATTCCCATGTTTTAGTTGCTTTCTGAAGATTTAAATATTGCGCAAAGTCTTACATTGTGAGCTTACATTTGATAATCACACCTGTAATGAAGAACACAACTGTTGTTTATTTCTTGACATGAACGGGCCCATCTAAAGGGAAGAACAAGCTCAGTAATCTCTAAAGTGTTTTTCAGGATGAGCTTCAACGTTGGGACAGAACATTCAGTTTGTGTCTGTTCCTTTCTATCATGAGGCATTAGTGCTCGAGCAAACAAATGGCTCTGAAATAAAGAGGACATACTTGTCTGTTCCATATGGGCATCTGTTAGCCTTTGTGTTTGGAGACTCTTGGGTGTGCTTAGTAATGCACGGTGAAGGCGGTGGCTCACAGAGTGCAGTCTCCAATGATCAGCATTCGTTAGTGGCACACATTCTCAGGTCAGGGCCCCCTCCCTAACTGTGGAATCAGTCCTCTGGGCTGGATCAAACTTCTGCATAACTCGGACGCAGAATAATGCTTAAGGACCACTGCCCTGTTTCTTGGCTATCAGGATAGCCTGTGGACCAATAGGAGCACCTGGTGTTCCATGAGCACTGTATGATGTCACACCAGACCTTGCAGTGTTCACACAAGGTCCTACGTAGTAGCAAAATACCTAGGTGGTCTCCATATATACGAAAGCCCAAGAGTCACTGGTCAAAGAGTCTGGAACTTTCCAGTAGGAGAGGATCATTCATTCAAAGGCACTTGGAGTATGTTCAAGTAGAACTCCAGGCTACTTTGCTGTTTGTTTGGCTAGCCCCTCAGCTACCTCTGGAATAAAAAGGCAAAGCGATTTATAAACTTCTTCACTAAACTGTTCAAATTTTACTAGGACACATTGTTTCTATGTCATGTGACAGGAAGAGAACTGTAATTTTGTTAAAAGGACTGTAATGTAGTCAGTAAATCATCTATAACCTGTAGGCATATGTATAATAGACACATTTATGTATGTGTGTGTGTTCTGTCTAGCAATGATCTAGTATATGATGATGATCTTGTCACAAAGACATAATTTTCAAGTTTCTTAGTTATTGATTTTTATTTTGCAGTTCTAAAGCTATACCAGGCATCTTTTTCTCTTAATCTTTTTTTCTACTGATGAATTTAATTTTCAGTAACTTAACTATTTTAAGGGAAGCTTTTCCTAAGTGAAGGAAGCCGCACGAATGAGAGCTTATTTGTCTTTGACTATAGCAGGGCTTTCGCCATGCTGTGGCACTAAAGAACAAGTGGCACAAAGCTTCTGAGGGTGCAGCGAAGTTCACCTCCTTCCCAGGCTTTTACTGTTATATATTTATCGGTGACGAACCCTGTTTTTTCCAAGGCAAAAGAGGCGTTGATCAAATAAACCTTATTTGTCAAAAATCATTATATCATGGAAACATATGAGCAGGAAAGGATTAAAAAAATCCTTTTGAAATCTTTACAGAACCCCCATATGTAAATAGGTCTGTCACTCCTGTGTTTGTCCCCAGCTCCAGATGAACCAGGGTAGTGTGTGGTGGCAGGAACAGCTGACTCATTAGTAGAGAGCAGTGAAAGGTAATTAACCCTGGGAAAAGTACAGCTGCCATGCGGGCTGTTCCTTTCTGTAGGATCTGATTAGAAATTAGTGTTAAACCACTGATTCTTTTTTTAAAGACTATCATTGATAATTCATTTTCTCTCTCAGGTGTGTCCCTAGAAAAGGTTTTCAAAAGTACTTATGTGTAAAGGTCTCAGATACAAACAGTGATTTCTCTTAATAGTAGACACCTGTTTTCCTTGTTATAGGATAGCTTTTAAAATAATATCTCTGGATCCTGAATGTGGTGCTACCCAGACTCGTATTCTGATGCTCGGTTTGCCCGTTACTCTAATGCAGTGGTTCTCAACCTTCCTAATGCTGTACCACTTTAATCCAGTTTCTCATGCTATGGTGACTCCCAAGCATAAAATTATTTTCTTTGTTACTTCATAACTGTAATTTTTCTATTGTTATTAATTGTCATGTAAATATTTATGGACATAGAGGTTTTCAGAGGAATCACAATCCACAGATTGAGAATTACTACTCTAAAATATTGTTTGATGAAGTTAATAAACTGTACATAATTGATGTTTAATTAACTTTTCTCTTTTCTTCTTTTCATATTTTCTCTGATGATGCGTCCATCTGTAGCAATGGCAACTCTCTGGTTCAAATTCAATAGCTGCTAGGGAAGGTAAGTGATGCCTAATTAAAACTAAAATTCCCCTCCAAAATGCCTTTCCAATGTCAGTGTCCTTCAGAAATACAAAAGAAGAAACTTGACTTTAGAGAACCAATAAGGATGTTAGAATTTAATAATATTGGTACTAAGATCTGTAGCATCACATGTGTGATAATGAGGGGTACTAGTCATACAATATTAAGAATTTGTGTAGGTGACAAGAGATTGTGGTGCACGGGGTAATTGCCCCCCTCCCAAAGATTTGTCTGAAGTTGGTGGATGTGTTACCTTGCAAAACAGAGGGTATATGAGTCAGTTAACCGTGAGAAGGGAAGAATATCCTGGACTGTGGAGGAAAAGCCATCTATCCACGGTTCTTATGGAAAGGACAGTATAACAAGTCAGGGAGTTAACACGGGATAGAGTCAGTCAAGCCACCCCTTCCAGCTTTGAAGAGGAAGGGGACTTAGTCAAGGAAAATGTCGGTCCTCTGTGGCAGGAGTGACTCGCAGCTCTATGTTGTCAGGAATTAGGACCTGAACTATATCAAACCAGTTGAGTGAAAAAACACATTGTTCTTTACAGAGCAACCTGACTTATCTCACACTAATGAGACCATAAGAAAACTGCCCCTCAAGCCTCTACAACTATAAAATAACAATAGGTCTGTTTTTCTAAATCTTCTAAGTTTTTGAATCTCGATGAAATAAAAGAGAAATAATAGGCCGGGCAGTGGTGGCGCACGCCTTTAATCCCAGCACTCGGGAGGCAGAGGCAGGTGGAACTTTGTGAGTTCGAGACCAGCCTGGTCTACAAGAGCTAGTTCCAGGATAGGCTCCACAGTTACAGAGAAACCCTATCTCGAAAAAAAAAGATAGAGAGAAATAATAGAATAAGCCAACCAATAGATGGGACATAGATCCACAGCTAGTAATATAAATCCTAGAAAGACTATACTGTTTCTGAATGGAACACATTCTTCTTTTTAAATTTTATTTATTCTTATTTTATATACACTGGTATTTTACCTGCATGTATGTCTGTGGGAAGATGTCAGATCTTGGAGTTACAGACAGTTGTTAGCTGCCATGTGGGTGCTGGGAGTTGAACCTGGGTCCTTTGGAAGAGCAGTCAGTGCTCTTAACCACTGAGTCATCTCTTCAACCCTAAAACAAATTCTTAGCGATTTAACTTAATAGTCTAATATTATTTACTTGGGGATGTCAATGATAATTATTGACACCCAGTGATTATATCTTCCATTTTGTAACACTTCTCTTTTCCAAAAATGAAACATATCATATTTCTATTAATGAGGAAGCTGTTTTACTGAAAAAGCAAAGGAATGCATATTTTATTGACCCTTTCAGTGAGCCTGAGTGAACATGAGGTTGGGTAAGGATAATGGAATATCAGAGAGGGCAGAAGCCAGGTCTCTCTGTTGTAGAAGTTCAGTTTATACATGAAACAAGAGGCTGCCATGTGAACTGCTTGCTTGTCACATGTATGACACTGAGGATGGTAGTGATCTTACTTGACTGCCCTCTCTCTGTGTGTAAAGTGGTGGTAACATAGAATTCCCACAGGCATGTCATGCTGATGAAGGGACATTGTGGGGTACAATGCCTATGAAACTCATGTTTCCTGACAAGACTCCAGTAAAGATGAGAGACATTTGCTTGGTAAATTCTCTCTCCCTTCATGTATTGCTAGATATCCTTTGTCTTTCCTCCTGGAAATGGTTAGCTCCATATCACACTCATCAATTTCAAGTAAAATGTAGGTGACCGATGGTCAGGATCTTCTGGTAAATCATGAATGAGAAAAAAGAGACTCTAAGAATGAGGTTCTCATAGACCTTAAATGAGCTAGCAGCCTTCCTAGGCCAGTCATTTTCCAAAATCTGGCTAACTGTATTTCATTTCAGATTTGGCATTCATTTCTCAAGAAGAACCAATTTAAGGTTATGTAATTTTTCATGTAAATGAAGTAAAAGTCGATATTGGGTAAAAATCAGGACTAGATCTCTCACAATTCACAACGTGTTTTCTTTGCATTGGGGAACTATCTACAGAGGAAGAAAAGAATACTGGTGATGTGACTCAGAGTTCAAATCCCAGGACGTGTGCATCTGAGGACACCTGGGGTGTAGAGCAAATATATCTTATCTCAACCAACAAGCAAACCCTGTTCATTTTCTTTAGCTAGCAGAACAACCAAACTGACTAAACCTACAATATCCCAGATGCTGTGTGCCTGGGATTTAATAAATCAATCAATAAGAATCTGAAAATGAATATTTTGTGCTTATTTCAGTTGAACAGGATGGATTGAGCCCATACAATGCCGTAAAATGGTTTCTAAGGGACACAACTCTCCATCTGTGTTCCTACCTGAGCCTAGGTAAAAGCAGAAAGACTCGAGTCACTAGAGTGCAAGGCAGAACCTACTTATGCGAAGGAGCAGGCCATCAAAATTCTCTTGGAGTACAGGATTCTGGGGGATGCTATCTACCATGAATGTGGGTGGATTTTGCAGTTCTCACCCTGAAGGGAGAGCTTTCTTGGAAAATTACATATCAAACCAACAAATTAAAGGCATTCAATTCCAGGTAGTTAATTTAGCCACCTGCTGTCTTTGACCATTTCACAACTGCTTAAAACCATACCTTTAATGCATGGTCCAAGCCTGTTTGACCACTGGCATCCTTTCAGCTGGTCTTTAAGAACTGTTTCCTATTTTATTCAGCCATTCTCTGAACGTCTCAGGAATCACAGTCATCTGGAAGTTGTCTAGACTCCACTCGTGTCTGCTAATTCCTCTGTGCCCTCTCTCAGGACTTTCAACATTATATTGGAACCCTTGACTTGCCTGATCATACTGTTGAGTGAAAGAATGGAACGTTAAATACTTTTTTACCCATTATTCCCCATGAGACAACATGTATATTGTTGTTCAGTAACTGTATATTGAACCATTAATAGTATATTTTAGAAGAAAATAATCTATATTAAAGATTCCTGTTTTTAATGAGAAGACTAAAGGTTATTTTTTTCCAAAATCCATTAGCACATTGGCTTCAACAACTGAGAGTCATGTTATGTTCTTTTTAAACTTTAGTAGATTCTCCCATTCCATTTTCACCATCCGATAACGAAGACAAATGGCTATAGTTTTATATCTTAATTCATATTTAAAGAATATTGTGAAGATGTTAATGCAAACCAAACCGTTATTATTGAGAAAAGTAGCAGACTTGTTGAACTATTCTAAAGGACCTCTTGAAAGGAAAGTGGAAAATGTCCAACAATATAAAAAAACATGTGTGACCATCTATATAATAAAATAGCTTAAAGAGAGAAAATTCCCTTTGCATAATGAAAAGCCTTGTTTTTTAATCAACAAGTGTTCTTTGAACTCCAATGAAAGTGTTTTGACATTATAAGGATGTTTAGTATAGAGTTACTCAAAATAGCACATTTAGTTGTAACCGAAGCTTTGAAGTTAAGTGGTTAGTGTAATAAAACATGGTTTCCATAGTTACCAGAGGAGAACAGAGAATAACTTTTATTTCTTTGGAAGCCAGGAAAGGACTTTAGAGAAAAGAATATGCAAACAGACCCAGGCAGGTTCATTATTCCTGGCTTCACATCTGATTGGGTTTTTCAATGAAGAAACTTGTTATTCTAAGAAATTAGAGTGTTTCCACTAAAATCTAAGGTGTCAGATTATATCAATCTTCCTGTTCTCTGGGCATTTCAAACTCAATTCTGAGTCAGAGGAAAGACTGGCTTAGCAGACAGCTCTCTCAGATACTTTATGGATATGCCCCGTTGTAAACAAGTTGGTTAAAAGCTGCCTGTTGAACCTAACTCATTGCTCATGGCAGAGCAGCGGCCACAGGCAACTTTATTATTCACTATCAGATGTCTCTTGTTGGAATGCCTTGAGATCCACACTGGTGAAGATGTCTTCAGTGATAGCCTCGTTGTTTTCTCTGTTAGAGTTTGGTTATGTTCTTTCTGAGTGTTGACAGAGGCCACTGTCTCACTCTGCTGCATCTGACCCAAGGAGTTTTGCACAGTTGCCACTTGAGACACAGAATGGCGTGGTGTCTAGACTTCCCCTTCAGCTTACGGGTCCTAAAAGCAGTTGTGATTAACAGGACTTTTGCAAAGTTTCTATGTAGTTACAAGGACAGTTTCAATCTTCTGTCATTTTTTTGCATTAGCTATGATTACGCTTTTACCACAAAAATGCATTTGTTTTAAAGGTAACAATACAGACTGGGAGAATAGCTTATGTTTCATCTATATTTATCAGCATTCACTGTACATTTGTGTCTTCATTACCAGGAAATATTAAGGGACATTGTGCCATCTATTCCTGTTTACAGTTTATTATGCAGAGATAGGAAACACTTAGCATGTAAAATGAATGTAGAAATTATTCCTGGATAGAAACACGGACATTTCCCACTCGTTGGCTCTTTCTCCTCCATCACCGGATCAGAGTGTAATTGTCAGTAATCAGGCCTGCTTGCTGCTGATAAAACCACTCTGAATGCTAGCAGCCTTCTTTGTGTGATGACTCAATTATTCCAGAAGTGCCTCATCAAATCTGCCCCATCAGCTGGGCTAATAAATAAGGAGAAGAAACTGGCCCCCCAAAGCAAATTATAAATCCATTTGCATTAACCATTTCGCTGGTCCATGATCTAGGCAGAAATAAGCATGGCAGATTGTGTTAAGCTTATTTGAATATGTTTATAATGTTTACAGCATGCAACTTTTTTTCCCACAAGGTGTTGGAATTATCAGTCATGAATGCAGTTATGTTAATTACCACATGGCTTTAAGTATCTTTGAGGGCTATTTTGTTGCTTAAATCAGGTAAAAGTTAAATCATTTTGAGGGAGAAATAGAGGTCTTACATAAGATATTGGAATTACTTCAGACTTTAAGGGATCGGAAGAACGAATATCAATACTAGAATGCATACTTGTGCAAATGTAATTGACTTGTCTGTGTGACAGTGGAAGCTACCATTGTCTCTGTCCTCTGGATGACTTCAGCCTCAAAGCAAAAATGACTTGTTCTGAAAGCAAATCAAAGTTGCTAATAGAATTTCTTACACTTAAGGTTTCTTAAAAATCTTTGTAGGACAAAAATTCAAAACCTGGACAAATCACTGAAAATTCAACTAAATCCCTCAGGGTTAATTAGTACCACTAATTAATTGATAAGTCTTACTTTGTTCTTTTAAAATGACCAGCTGTATTGAAGTTTGGTCTATATTTGAACTTTAGTGATAAGTCAAGGAGGCATAAAATATTAAAAGTTCACGATGAAAGGTAATTTGATAAATAATATAAAATAAATCATCTTATCAAATATCCAATGATTGATCATTGGTAGCATCTTTCTGAAACCTAAATGATTCTCCTGTCTCACTGTGCAGTAGGACCTATTTTCCCTATGGAATATGCCAGCCTTACAGAACCTCCTTCTGTGCTCACATACCTGGATGTGGTCTGGTTGTGGAGAAAAGATTATGGACAACAAGAAGCACTTTTATTTGCCTAAAAGACTTAAATGAAACTCATACTTGCTTTCATTTGTTCCAGAAAATAAACATATTCTCTATTACCAACCTGGAGAGCTTCAGCAGAAGAAATTTCTTTTCAACAACATAAATATTTTGTGGCAACAGACTCAGAATAATTTGATGCATCATTTCCTATATAGAGAATTGTGTGCTCTAATGGACAAAGGTTTATTGAGACTAGGATTCAAAAAAACAAAACAAATAAATCAAAAACACCCTCATAAGACATAAATAGAATTGAATGTCAACAGGAATTATGAAAAATAAAATAACAAATGGAAACTGAATAACTGCATTGTGCTTGCAATTAGTCATCAATATTATATATACATATAAATTAATATGTATATAAGTATGGTAGTATGGGATATTAAACATGTAAGTACGTATATGCATATGATATAATAGTATAGTATTTCACAAAACAGTTTCACTCTAACTTAAATTATTATACTGATCAATGTAAAATAAATCTTAAAGTTTGGAACTGCAAAGAACTTGTATTATTATCCCCAGGAATAGACAAATCAAAGATAATCTCTTTTCTTTCATCTAGACGGTGAAGCTGTTAAAAATTACAGCAGTGGATAAGACAGTAAAACTGTTAAAAATTGAAGCAGGATCTCGAGAAGTAGTGATCCATGAGAAAAGATGCTGGTGTTGGTATGTGAACTTGCTAAAGAAATAAATCCAAGTGGTTTTCGGAAACTGTTTGAACTCTGCAGGCTTCTGAGAGGACTTCTGGTCTTGCCCTTCCTGACTGACAGAGCAGGCTGGTTTCACTGGTAGGCGAATCCTACAAGAACATTGGCAGTGACAGTGAGCTTGTATTAGTTACACAGCATTGAGGGTGGTGAGGAGATCATGTTAGTTAAAACATATTGATGGCAGTGGTAAATTAATGTTAGAACACATTGATCATGGTGCTGAGGTCATGTTAGAGCACAATGATGGTGGTGGTGATGTCATGTTAGGACCCATTGATGGTGATGTCATGTTAGTTAGAAAACATTGATGGTGATGGTGAGGTCGTGTTAGTTAGAACATAGTGATGATGGTGGTGAGGTCATATTAGACCACAGTGATGTTGTGGTGATGTCATGTTAGAGCCCATTGATGGTGGTGGTGAGGTCATGTTAGTTAGAACACATTGATGATGGTGGTGAGGTCATGTTAGACCACAGTGATGTTGTGGTAATGCCATGTTAGATCACATTGATGGTGGTGGTGAGGTCATGTTAGTTAAACCGTATTGGCTAATGGTGGTGAGTTCTTGTTAGTCCAGGAGTTGTGCATCGTGCACACATTGAATGAAAAACTCGTTTGCTCCTTCACCAAACTTTTGACCTTACATTTTGTCTGGAAGATTTAATAAATAATGCTTCCTTTAGAAACTGTATGTAAACCTACAGTTCTCCACTTTGGGGTCACAGTTGGCATATTGATCAATTCACTTAGTCCATTCATCCACAAGAACAAAATACTTCCTTAAATAATGCAGGTTTCTTTTCTTTGAAATGCTATGCCAACTTCATCATACTGCATCGTAGATCTGAACAGAACTATCTTTTTCAGAAGCAGGAACTCATCCATGAGGTAGTTATTAAGGACTAACATCCTCTAATTTTTTTCAGAGAGGGAAGTCAGCAAATGGAGTACTTGGTGATGACTTTATGGAGCTGAGACATTAGAGCATATGAGCCATTAATTAGAAAATGCTGTGCAGCCCATTGGTCTGCCACACCTTGATTGCCACGTCGTTCACCTTTTAAGGCTGCTGTTTCAGGAAAGCAGGGGCATGCGTGAGTGCATGCCTGCAGGCCGAGCTAGAACTGTTGGAAGTCCTTGGTGCTTGGTGAAGCACCCAGGCCTGAGGGGCATTCTTTTTTGTTTTGTTTTGTTTTCAGAGAGAGAGATTCCCTGTGTAACCTTCCCAGCTGTTCTGGAACTCACTTGGTAGACAAGGCTGGCTTCGAACTCACTGAGATCTGCCTGCCTCTGCCTTCTAAGTGCTGGGATTAACGGTATGTACCATCATTCCTCATGGGCTATTATGCATTTAAGTTGGGGGGAAAATGGTGATTTCTCGGGAGGCAGAGGCAGGCGAATCTTTGTGAGTTCGAGGCCAGCCTGGTCTACAAGAGCTAGTTCCAGGACAGGCTCCAGAGCTACAGAGAAACCCTGTCTCAAAAACAAACAAACAAACAAACAAAAAAAGAACATACAGAACAACTAAATAATGGCAAATAATGATTGTTAAAACCTAAAAATTACATTTAATAAAATGGGGTTTTGATTGTGTCTCCTTGTTGTGGTGCATATGTAGGAACCCAGGTTGCAGCGGGAGGTTCCTGTTTGATTATGATGGGCTTCCAAAGAGGAACTGGGTGGAACTGGAGTGACAGACTCTGCGTGAGCATCCTAAGAACCCTGCTTTCCATTCGTCTTTCCCTGTGCTTCCACGTCCTGGGCTTCTGCATGCCAAATCATATTCCTAAACTTATCTTTTCTCAGCACCCTCTGCACACTTCTCAAGCAGATCTCAGCTGTGCTGCCTCCATTCCCGTCTCCAGGGAGGGAAGTCACAGCAGATGGGGTTAGGGCAGAGGGCTGACGCATCTGACAGCAAACGACTAGGCTGCTGAGTAGAAGCTGTGAGCATCAGGAAGCTCCTTCTCCCAGGAGACCCAACTAACCACTGAAGAAAGTTGAAAATGAGCCCTTTGAGAAACGCTATTAAAAGTAGTAAAAAATTGCAATTGTGCAGATGACGTGCTGCTGTGTGCTTATTCTGATGCTAATGAGTTTGACATTAGGGAACTCGGAGGCTTTACAGCTACTCCCTTATGTGATTCAGTTCTTTATTGGCAATCTTTGAGAAAATAAATGGAAAATGTATTGCTAATAAATACATAACACGATAGGGCATTAGACAGAAAGCCATTACTTTCAGGATTTAGAAAGAGCTTTGTTCACCAGTGTGACTGCTTCCAGGATCTTTTGTTTTAGGTTGGTGTGTGGCAAACAAAGGGAACTAGGCAGGTGGAAAGCTCCAGAACTCTTTCTGAACCAAGAGTGCAGCAGAATGAGCCAAAAGCCTTTAAAAAAAAATTTTTTTTTTAAGTTGTGCTCAAATACAAAGTAAGAATTCTCAAGCTGCGGTACTCCTTTTCCATTCTCCCACATGGGCAATAGTCTGTCCTATGTGGGAATTTGCTGCCCGTTTCCCCTACACAGCCACAGTTGCTGACTTGAGTTGAAAAAGCTTCTGATCCATGTCTGGTTGAAGGCTGCAAGGAACAGGCACCTGTGACTCTGAGGCCCCTGGTTCGGCACACAGTCCAAGGTGAAAGGCTAGCAGCAGAAGTCTCCTGCAAGGAAGATTGGGAGCTTCTATCTTAAAACCTCAGACCTGCCAGCTGTAAACTTGTAACCATGGACACGTGCACGTGGCATTAGTAGAGCAGAGACCTCTCTAGGATGCAGAGTGCCTTACACTGACTTTCAGTATTGGGTTCTTGTTGTTTGTTCGTTTTCACCCTGGAACCACATGGAGGTGATGCAGTCTTGGGCATGGTAACTCGACAGTAAAGTAAACCAAAAGCAAGTTGTTTCCTTGAAAAGGAAGTTCCAACACTGGCCATGGGGTTAATAGAATCTTTACTGGCCTCTTTCAGAACAACTCGGAGTAACAGCGAGTTCATTCTGCCTTCTGCAGCTTCATCACTAGAGTTCATTGCAGACTGTGCCCTAACTTTTTCTTTTGATGGCCAAGATTAATATTAATAATAATAATAACAGCAACAATAATAACAGTAATAATGGGACTAGGGACATAACACAGTAGTAAGGCGCATGCATGCATACGATCCTTGTGTTAATGCTTAACACCACAAAAAGAATCAGAAAATTATTAATAACAATACAATTTGTAGTATAGCAATTTCATCGTGACCAACCAAATTACAGGCAAAGGATGCCAACACGTCTTCTGTTGTTCACTAAAGTTCGTTTAAATAAGCGTTTTTCTTGTCCAGCCTGATATGCTTTCTTTTTTTTTTTTTTACTTTTTTCTTACCACTAGGATGAATTCCAAGATTTTCCACTAAACTGAACAAAAATATTACCACACAGGCTACCTGAAGAAAGAGTGGTGTGTTCTCATTTTTATTATTAAAAATAAGATATATTGAAAGAAAAACAATTTAAGGAATTTATATAAAGGCCGTCCTGTCAGCAATGGTCACCCATGTGAATTTGTCTTGAAATTTGTTGTTGCTTCTGAGTTTAAAATTGTGACTGTTTCAGTATACAGTGAGCTCCCTGTTTTAAACTGCTAAGCATCTGAGGCCACAAAGCTTTGCGCATCTAGTTATTTGTGTCTGCTCTTACAGAAAGGTTCACGGTTGAAACAGATTTAAGAATTTAATGTGAGTTCATTTGTATTAAAAATTAGTTATCTTAAAGATATTTTTAAAACATGTTCTTAAAAGTATTTTAGATGACTTCCAGGGATAGTTTCTATAAACACTGAAAAATGAAGATTTGTTTGTCCTTGGGGAAAAAAAGTCTATTTGTAATAATATATGTCGTCCGAAGTAATTATTTTCTAAAATTTGTATATTTTGCAGCAGATGTATCTCAAACTATGAGCAAGAAAAACTGCCGAAGGCCTTTTATGTATTGCCTGCCTTAAGTTATGTTTAAATGGGGGCATATTTTTAAAATACACAAAACTCCAACAGCATAAACCTACAATGCCCTTTCCCCTCTTCCCCATGTCACAAAACTGTGCCTCTGAGGCCATGGTGCAGCAGCTAATAGAAATCGTCGGCACACGTCCGTTACCTATGGGAATAATAGAACTATTTGGCAGAAAGATGCAGACATATGGCTTCTGGTTTGCATTTGGTGTTACCCGTTGTATAAAGTTTCTGGATTGACTCTATAACGTGGCACGGGCTGGAGATCAGAAAGACAGGGTAAATAAAGTCTCCGCTATAACATTTTGCGAGCTTCTCTCAGGTCGAGGCTATTTCCTCTTGCTGATGCTACATTTCTTAGGGAGCCTAGACTCCCTTTGGAAACTCATTCACGTCTGAGTAATGAGCACAAGTGTGGTCCTTGGGTAGAGCTGTTGCCTAGAGAACTCTACTGATAGCAGGGTGAATCCCCTTCCTCCAAGTTTGCTGCTTGTAAGGGGATTAAACAGAGCTAAAGGAGACAAGAGGAATCATAAATGTGAACTGGACATGCCACTCAACCCCTCAGCCTTCTATACAGAATCAAAGACTATATTGAAATAGGCATTCAGATTGGAGAACTAGAATCTAGAACAGGGTGCCTTAAATAAGTGAGAATTAAAAAATGCTTGTAAATATGTCACCATGGGGGATATAAGAAAGCATTTTGTTAAAGTTTACATTTTGAAAAGGTTGACACTGAATATTCTTCTATTCTTCCTAAGTAATCAATAAATATAGTAAAAGCTAGACAAATAGGAGGGTAAGAATGGAAAAAGCAAATATTCTAGCCCAGCCTTTCTCACACGTCAGCGTTCTCCTCTACTCTGCATCGCTGCTCAGTTTTTCATGGCTCTCCTTCCATAAAGTGGATATCTAGGCCACTGATTGGACTGATCCACAGCTTTGTTTAGAGCAGGCCAACAGCATTGAAAGAAAGGACACTTAATATTGACCTCTTTGTCCTCAAGCTGGACAAATTTCAATTCTGGTAGACTGGCGTCATCTCGTTTTCATTTTTCTTGACTTTCAGGCCTTTTCTAGGTTCTTAGATTTCTCTTCATTGTTTTTGTAAATTTTACGTCTGGTAAGGAATTATCCATTAGGAATATACAGGATCCCAGGGTGAGGATTCCAGGACCTTCCTGCACAGTTACTGAACACCCTTTCCATTCTGCCATGAATTTCTCAGGGTTAAAGGACATCTCATGCACGGGGGATATGGGTCATAAGAAAGGCACTTACCTAGCAAGTGCAAGGTCCTGTGTTCAGTCCATACCACCACCATAAATAATTAAATCAGAGAGAGGATCTCACAAGAATAATGTAATATAATTACATAATGTAATTTAATAAAATACTGCTATCTCAAACATGCCAGGAAAGGAACACAATGAACCCTGCTTAAGAAGTGGAAAAAAACTAAAACATGGCTTGATTGATAAAAAATCTTTTTGCCCAAGTATGAGGACCTGAGTTCAGTTCCAAATATGTGTGTAAAAAGTCAGGCATTGTGATGTGCACTTGTAAATCCAGTGATGGACAGATGAAGACAGGGAGGTTCCTGGAACTCATTAGTCTGCCAGTCTGTCTGAATTTGCATGCCCCAGATCACTGTCTCAAAAAACAATATGGCCAGATACTGAGGAATGACACCCAAGGTTGACCCTGGGCCTTCCCATGCACATGTGTGCATGCACAGCCACATACTCAAGTACCCTCATCCGCATGCAATGACTTCTTTCCCATAAACAAAGCACACAAATAAAAATTAAAAACTTTAAAAGAAGGGGAATGATTGGACATTGGAGATACTGGAAGAATTTCTCAACTTAAAAGTCCCCATTTGAGGTATATATCAATACAATATTAACTGTGTATGAGTTTTCAGAAATTGCCTCAAAACAGAATTATTACCATGACTTTCTCATGTGTTTTGAACCTGCCCTTCCCCTAAGAACCAGACTCTATGAATCTGTCCTACTGTTATTGCATACGTCTTTGTTGAAGGAAAAGCAAAATACAAGTGAGTTTGCGGTTGTGAATTCTGTATGGTATTCCTTGAACCCTGCTTCTAAGAAGACACTCTGGAGCTTCCTTTCAAACCCACAGTAGGTTTCAGATCTCTGCACTGCAGCATTGAGGTAGCAACCTGGTTTTTTTTTTTTTTTTTGCCCTTGTTGTAATAAGTGCCAGTTAGAAAAGATTGTCAGGTACAATAGCTAGGAAATCGTTCATACATCTCTTTGTAGGTCTGTGAGTAAGTAAAGATGCTAAATGGCATCTTCCAACAGTCAACTATCATTTCATTCTGTGCTTATTTTCCTCTTCATTGTGTATCTGTTATTTCTGCTCCTGCTCTTATATATCTTCTAAAAAGAGTTTGTTGACTTTCTCCGTTTCATTAATGTTTTCCCCACTTGCAGCTTGTGTTTACTTTTGCTTGACTACCCAGAACAATACATCAGGAAGCCTTTTGCAAAATGTCTTCCATATTGCTTTCTTTAAGTTAGATTTTGAACAGGAACTACCTTTTTATTTCTGCTGTAATATTGTACATGTTACATGTGAGCTGTATGTTACACTGAACTCTTCCCTGTTTGTTTGCTGAGACAGGCTCTCACTGTGTAGCCATGCTGACCTGGAACTTGCTATGGAATCCAGGCTAGCTGGCCTCAAACTCACAAGATCTGCCCGTTTCTACTTCCCATGTTCTGGAATTAAAGGTGTGTGCCACCATGTCTGGCAAATTTATCTTAATGTAATTTCATATCAAGAAAAATAGCAATGGTATATTAGAACTCCTTATAGGCAGTTCAGAAATATCTTCATTTTTCTGCATAAATAATGAAATAGACTATGGGAAAGGTGTGCTAAATCCATAGGACAGGTTTTTACAATGAATTCCTGTTTTGAAAAAAAATTCATAAGTTTTACAATGTTAACTAAAATTGGTTCAATAACATTTTGGTGCCTAAACAGAAAGATAACCAAATATCACTTTCCAGTAAGAGGAAAAACAGCTTCTAAGAACTGTAATTTCCAAGATTGCATTATATGTTATTTAGATCATTTTTCCTGATCCATGTAACAATTGGGTGCCTACTTTATAATTCAAGAGGACCCGGACAGGATGGTAACCTCTCCTACCCCAAGTTTTCAAACATGCTCAGTACAGTGGTCTCTGCACTTTGAATTATGTGACTGGAGCAAGACACCTACCCTAGTAAGAGGTTTGACTCTAGAAAAACTACCCATGTTCTTTGCAGTTTGTCAAGGCCCCTGGAAGTAATACAAATGCAAAACATTTAGAAGTTCCTGCTCCCAGATATAAAGTGCTAGAGAGTAAAGACCTGATGTCTGTCTGTCTCTGTCTGTCTGTCTGTCTGTCTGTCTGTCTGTCTGTCTCTCTCTCTCTCTCTCTCTCTCTCTCTCTCTCTCTCTCTCTCTGTGTGTGTGTGTGTGTGTGTGTGTGTATGTGTGTTTTCATAATGCTTTGGGCTACTGAGCTCTGCCTTGGTCCAGTAAGATCTGGTTTTGAGTTAGAATGGGAGAGGAGAGAAAGACATCTCAGAGATGTTGAAATTCTCCACCAAAAAGCAATGCTTATGTATTTTCAGTTTCTGATATTGTTACTCCCCACATGACAGACACTGAACTTACCACTGCTCTTGAGGGTGAAGGAGAGAAGGACCATGAGATGGAGAGCCTATAAATTTATAGCCTTTTCCCACTTCACGTCTGTTATTAGGCCCAAAAGTTCAACTTCAAAACTTACAAACACTTACAGCAGATACATATGTTATACCAAATAGGAAGGAAGGAAGGAAGGAAGGAAGGAAGGAAGGAAGGAAGGAAGGAAGGAAGAGAAGATAACTCAGCAAAATAGTTATGAGTTGAGATTTTAAGACCAGTCAAGGAATGTTTATACATTCCCCCCAGTGGCTATGTTGAAGAGGTGGCCACATAAGGTGGTCACAAAGCCCATATCCATGGTTGACTCCTCAACACTCTTATAAAGAATACTGCATTTTGGGGGCTGGAGAGATGTCTCAGAGGTTAAGAGCATTGCCTGCTCTTCCAAAGGTCCTGAGTTCAATTCCCAGCAACCACATGGTGGCTCACAACCATCTGTAATGGGGTCTGGTGCTCTCTTCTGGCCTGCAGGCATACACACAGACAGAATTATGTATACATAATAAATAAATTAATTTTAAAAAAAGAATACTGCATTTTCGCTTGTTCCCGAAAGTTTTCTGTATGCCTTCTGGAACTCTTGGCAGTCTGGGTTCCAGTTTTGGTAAAGAAACTCATGGAGTTTAACCATCCTTTGTGTTGGGGCATTTTTAAGAGTGTCTAGGGAAGGTTAATAGCACCTGTGTTGCTGAATAATAGACTTGCCTTATGTGAATTCTTGCCCATGGGAATAGCTTCCTCAGAAATATGTGATGTGTTTCATCATTTTAACCCTCACATGCTACTGATCTCCCTTAATCTAGTTATTTGTGTAGCTCACAGAGCTACGTTTGCATGAGCTGAGCCACTTTATATGCAGCAGAGATCCTCCAGGGAGGAGGGGGACTTCACAGCGCAGTACTTGCCATCCTGAGTAAACCAAGCCCTTTTAATCCTAGGCATCTGCCATAAACTCATATGGTTTCAAAAGAAAGAAAATCAACAGGAAAAAAAAACCACCTCTGTTTTATTGTTGTTTTCTCTTATTGTGTACTTTTAAAATATTTATAACAATGAACCATTTTATTTAGACTAAAGCGGCTGCTGTTCAGTCAAAGCCGTGAACACTTTTTGTTTGCTAATTTAAAAAGCAGTTCAACGATTGGTTTATTATTATGAAGCAATGACAAAAGAGTTCTGGTGGGTTTAATAGTTTTAGCTTACGAGAGCTGTTGTTAATTTCATCTGTAGTGTTGCAGGTGAAAAACTGCACAATGGATAAATAGTCTATATTGGTTTAACTGAACATAATATATAGTGTGTTCTCGAGTTGTTTGTCTCAATAGACTATAGTAATCAAAAGTAATGAACCTATTATGTGCAGGACCTTGGAGAGCGTCGAATGGCAGTAAAAGTGTGGCACATAAAAGGTTTATTAAAGGAAATTAAAGTCCATCATTGCCACACCTGCTCCCCTATTATAAGTCCATGGCAGGTCAGTGCCTTCAATCACAACCTAGCCTCTGAGAGTGGAGCCTAGCTCCCATTACCATGGCAGTCACATTGCCACGGCTCATGTCAGGCTTTAAGGACGGGAGCCACAGAGCATTTCTGCTGCCTGTCTCTCATTTTCTGCAGGCAAAGCACCTTACTTACATTTAAGAGTTCTAAAAAATGCGCAAAAGTGAATTAAACTGAGAGGTTGTTTGCGGGTTCTAGCAAAATGGATACATGTCTTGGGGTCGGAGTATATGAAAACAGAAGGCTTTGGACGCCTTTGTATCCTTTTGATCATTTATTTGATTACATTTAAAATATTCAGTAATGATGGAAATTTGGTAATTCCATGGATTGTACATTTCTTCTACATTGGAGTGATATCATGACTGTAATTTTTCTGGAATTCAGAGAGTAAACGTAGTTCACTGTTGATAGTTATAACTCCCTGTTGATAGGTATTTTTGGGGGGAGGCACTACAAGAGTTTGTCTTCGGGTTGCATTTTCACATAGGCTTTTGTTTTTCCTAACTTAGAAGATGTATAATCAGAAAGCATCTAGAAAGCTGAAGGCATTTGAAATCAGTAAATAAGTTTGGATCTTTTGTCTTCCTGTTTGGAGTTCTCATTTCAAAAGCACTGCCGAAGAGACAACCCTTTCTCAGTCTTTGGAATTCTATAAGTATGCAAATCATTAGCAAACACTTGTGGCCAAGGCCATCTGCACTCTTGCTGTTACCATCTCTGGTTTCCAGCATCTGTAGATGTGTCTCTAAATTGGGTGGTACTCTCCAACAGTCAGCCAGATTCCATAGAGCCAGAAAGGGATGCAGGAACATGGAAGGCTACACTCTGCTCTTCATAAACATCTTCCGATTGTCTTGTAATTACGTGTTTTCACAGTCTGATCAGTGACAAAGGAATGATCTCCGTACTTTGTGTTCACATTACAGATGGATGCAGAGGTTGACGATAAATCATTGCATACTGTCTCAAAAGGAACTGAAGGTGAGTTAGTCAGCAGGCTCCCTGATACTGCCTACCACACCGTGAAGGATGGGAGTGCCTGTGCTTGTCCCTTGTGTGTAGTAAGAGTAAGTGAGGAATGTTCCACAGAAACCTTTGGGTAACAAGAGTGATGCTCTCTAGTGCGGGAACAAAAACTGGATTGCCAGTTTACTGCTGAAGCTGAATTTGATTTTTATGCTATCTGGCTTAGTAGTCCCAATCCCTACTTAGCTCAAGTGAAACGGTAACATTTGTTTTTTGATTCTTCCTGCTGGGAGTTCCAGGCAGCTCCAGAAAGTAATGTTTAGAAGCTTCAACTTGCTGGCTACCCCTCTTTTTTTTGTAACCAACAGATGGTAATGTAATATTGAAATATAAACAGGCCCTTGATGATCTAAACAGCTGGAAAACAGGATTGACTGGCAATTACACCCCTCAAGGAAAATAACTTTTATTATAATTAGCTATATTTTTGTGACCCTGAATTCTAAGTGGAAAACTAGTTCGCCATGGCTCTGAAAACATCCTGGAGAGCTGTCCTTCACACTCCCTTCTGGTGTTCATGCCGATGCGGGAGAGAGCTGAGCCCTACAACCCTGTCTTCCTGGGAAGGTTTGGGATGTACAGTTCAGAGTGGCTACTCAAATGCAGTGTGTTTTTTAGCTGTGTGTTTAAACATGCAGTCAACGTAGTTAATTCCTATTTAACCAAAATCCAGAGTACCAGCATTTTTCATTTAGTCAAGGATGAATGTTTTAGTTAAAATGTGTGCAATTGCTGCCATTGACCGATGCATCGCAAATGCAAAGTAATCCTGTGTGTAGTATGGACTTTTGTCCACTGAAACAGAGCTTTTACCCTGTACTAGTATTTAGTTTTACTTTAAATGACTTTTGTATCTTTAAATTTGACATAATATGTTTCTAGGGCTTTTAATTTTTGTGAAGCAAACTTCTCAATGGGATATATACTTAAGACAAATAGTTTCTTTAATTGGAATAAGCTCATGCTTGCTCTAGATAGCAGGATTCTAGAGATTGGACTGTGTGTCTCTTATTTTGATCTTTCAGAGCATACCACTCTACCACACTTTCAAGATGTGGGTCTTTCAATTTGCAAATATTTTTGGTCTTTATTTTTATTTAATTTTATTTTACTTTTGGCAATGCACACACAGTCTTAAACAGAGCCAACATGTTCTTTTAGAAGTGAACTACTGGTTCTTGTGAAGCATGAGTAATTTGGAAAACCACCTGTTGTCTCCCTCCATATGCTGCTTACCCTTGTGTAGGCAGGTATTTACCAACATGACTTCCTTTAGCTCCCAGGCTTTCAGGCAGAAATTCAAAGCTCTTTCTTTTAAAAGGCTGTTGATATTAACAGTGCTGAAACTTGCTCCTGTCTCCCGTATGGAGGAACTGTTTGGGATCAGCTTGAAGCACTTACTAGTGAACTTAACATTTCCCTCCGGAAGCTTGCTTACTGGTATTAAATATGGATGCATAGAGCTGTGGTGTGGCACACAAGTAGATGCTTGCATAGAATCCGTGAGCCACCAGATCTATCCCCAGAACCACAAAAATAAATAAATAATAAATAAATGAAAGCAGTAATCTTGAAATAGTTTCTCACTGGGTGGTGGTGGTGCTCACCTTTGACTCTAGAAATTGGGAGGCAGAGGCAGGTAGAAGTCTATGAAATCAAGGCCAGCCTGGTCTACAGAGTGAGTTCCAGGATACCCAGGACTGTTTCTCAGAGAAACACTGTCTTGAAAATCCAAAAAAAAAAAAAAAAAAAAAGAAAGAGAAAAGAAAAAGAAAAGTAAGAAAGAAAGAAAGAAAACATTTAATTGAGAGAAAAAAATCAAGGTTTTCTTGTTTCTCATTTGTTTTTTCAAAATACCTCTAACTTCAGGTCATTGGACAGTCTCACCAACAAGGAGCCAAAACCACCAAGTGTACCAAACCTAGAATGAGTCTGTTTTGGGGCTGTGTTGTCTGCTTTCTTATTTCCAAAACAACCAGAGTGAAAGAAAACTCATTCCATTCAGTGAGGAGCAAGGTGGTGTCTGTTGTAGCCAGTTATTAGTGTTACTTCTAGGTAGGGGAAATATTTCAGATATACAGTTTAAAAAAATAAACTCAATTGAGACTCTTTCTTTTCTTTTCCTATCTTTCTCCCTTTCTTTCTTTACTCTTTCCTTTTTCCTTCTTTCTTTCCTTCACTTTTGTTTTTGTGAACAGTACCAATGGATTCTCTGATCCAAGAGCTCAGGTAAGATCTCCCCTTCATGAGTCTTTCAAACATTAATTGGCTAGATTGGCTTAGAATAAATTGTCTTTCTCCAGCCTCCTTGCTTTAGAATGCAAACCAAGCCAAAAAGTAACTTCACTTCAACGCTTTCTAACCCTTGGGGAAGCAGAGAAGAGCAGCAGCTGTACTGATAATGGGGCTGAAAATATTTTTATCTAATGTCCTAATTAAAAAAAAAACTTTGTATTATGTCAGTGATTACCTGCTTTTCTTCATTGGCCACCTCTTTCCTATATGCCTGTATAGCATGTGTGACTGGAATTTGCACTGATAGTCCAGGAGACTGGTGAGTGAATTACCTAGATTCTAATTTATTCAATTTAAAAAAAATAATTAGGTATTTCCATCAGCTGCTACTTTCAATTTTTAACTTACACAGTAGAAAATATTTGACTTTTTTTTTTAAGCAGGTCCTTCTATTTCCGTTTTAGGTATTCTATCTTGGACAGCGTTTGGAAAATGCTACCTTACTGAGTAATGCAGAAATTCATTGGGGTTTCATTCACAGAATTATTGTCAAAATATAAACTGTAAAAGTAAAATACAAAGAGAAAATAAAGGACTTTTGGTGGGGGAAAACAGCATGAAAATATTTGCTTTGAGGAGCACGGTTGCTGTTGCAAACCCAGTAAGCACCCCTCCATGAGCTGGCCTGGCTTTCCGAACTCAGAAATCTCTGTATTCTCACGGGAATGTTAGACAAAGGAGAGTGAATGTGTCTGGCCTACTTGCACTGCAGAGGGACATACTAACAGGTCGCACACCTTATTCCAGGCCCTGTGCTTAGAAATTCCCTGAAACCTAGGTTCTTATTTGCCTCCTCTTTTACGCGATTGAATTTGTCCCAGCATCAGTTCATTTGCTTGTTTGGAATTCTGGTGTACTTCTTTATGAAAAAATGCTAGCAGGAAATCTATAGGTTTGCCTGGGTTAACGATATCATCATTAAGAATTTAAAAGCTGGAACAATAAAAGCAGGACATATGCACGTACACCTGGGCCAGATTACAGTATGGAACCATCACGTGTAAAGCATGAAATTGCTTGGCTCATTTCAAATTTTGCCTGTTAAACCTTGTTTAACATTTCTGAGTTGGGAGGCGGATGTTTAAATGACCCAGGGGGAGGAGATCACTCGATGCTTGTGGTACCATCTTTTGTGACCACGTGGCTGGCACACCTATGGCAATAACCACAGTACTTTTAAGGATCCAATCCACTCACAGAAAAGAAAGGGACTTTTTAAGTGATAGGCCTTTAAAATGCCTTTAAAGTGAGAGAAATGTGAAGGAATAATCTGCATGCATTGACCTAGTCAGAGTGTCCACCTCAGATGAAGATGTATGTGGAGTTAGAGAAGGAAAATGCAGGACATGTGTTACGTAACGTCATGGAGAAATCACTTTTTACGTATGCTATTAGTATTAATGACTATAGTAATAGTAGTATTTTTGGGGTCTTATATACCAGATGCTGCGAATTTTATCATTTAAATACTTCATTTAATCCTCAGAGTAATCTTACAAGATATAAAATGTTATGGCTGCAGTTTTCAGAAAAATACATGGAAATTAATAGCTTATGCAAATATTGGTACACGGTTAGTATATCATCCTAACTCCTGGCTCACAGGTCTTTCCCTTCTGGGCTGTGTTTTCTGTCACCCACAACCAATCCAGTCTAGGGTGGAAATCACAGAGGTACTGTCCCATCGCCTGCCACCTCAAGAGGCTAAATCTCAGAAGCCTCAGTCAGTCTTTGGCAAAGTCTATTTCTGGACAAAGAACTCTTTGTCTCCTACTTCTATTGAAATCATTCATATCAAATATTCCATTTTACCTACTCTGTTAATAGAAGAATTCAGAAAGATGGCAACTGTGGCTGGGGAAAGTCATGCATTTTCTGGCCTTTTTAATGAGAATGAGTTCAACAAAGTACTTCCTTAAACTTGGTCAGCGTTTATACTCAGCAGGACAGCCCTGCTTAGGCTTTCTTGATCCTCAGCTGTTTCTTACAGATTAACTTGACCCAGACGTAGACCCTGTCTGCCATTCTGCATATATCTTATGCAGGAAAGGAAAGTAAGAGTCTTTATGAATACATATGTTGTTGGTGTCCTTTTAATTTTTGTGTCCAGTTCCCTACACTCACTTCTAACTGACTCCACGGGTTTTTTGCAATTGAGCATCACAGCATGTGTCTGAATTGTAGATGTCAATAAGAAATGTGGAAGGTTTTTCCCAGACTAGAAGTTATGATTATAGGGAATGCTGGTAGGTTTATATAGTTCTCTTTCAAGTGAACCGCGCATGTTTCTGCTTTCAGAGTGACGACTTAGGAAAAAATACTAATACAAATGAAGCTAATTTCAATATAGTATTTACTATTCATGGCACTAATAAAAATTGATACTGACGTTTCATCTTCTTATTTTTCTGTACGTCAGCTATTGTCATCACTGTTTAAAAAGCAATTTATAACCACAGGCCCACCTTTAATAATCAATAATCATCCTTATTAACATTTCCAGTTTTCCTCCAACACATTCATGTTACAGGTGGCACAAAGAAAGTTTTGCTGTCTTCCACAACCACAAGTCACAACCACTGTTTTATCTCTGCTGTCTTCTTACTACCTTTTCCTTATTTTAGAATTGTCTCTACTAATACTGCTAACTGTCTAGCGTTGGCAATCAGCCCACCCCTACCTCTAATTAGGAAAACACACTCAACACTAAATGAATTTTTTTTTTATTTTGGTTTTTTCAAGACAGGATTTCTCTGTGGCTTTGGAGCCTGTCCTGGAACTAGCTCTTGTAGACCAGGCTGGTCTCGAACTCACAAAGATCCGCCTGCCTCTGCCTCCCAAGTGCTGGGATTAAAGGTGTGTGCTACCACTGCCCAGCTTAAAATGACTTTCTTATGTGACTCCTTAGAGAGACAAATGCAGACAAGGCCTTACTGTCCTTCTGCGGTTTATTGTTGCTTTACCAATTTGTTGGCTTATGTGTTATAATGGAATGTCTAGTTTGATGTCTCTTGTTACTTTGTTTTCTCTAGTATTTTATTTTTGTTAAAACCCCATGTTTGACAATTTAAGTTTTAAATTGCGGAGTACCTTATAAACTCTAATCAATAAGCTAAAAAATTAACGCTTTGAACATAAGTGAAAACTGTTCTAACTTATAAAGTTAGAGGGTATCTATCCTGTTTGTGTTCTGTTTCTAAAATTTTTAAATACAATCTCATTTTAATACTTTATGAATTCAATTTTAATAAAATAACACTTCATTGGTAGTCAAGATTATTAAAACTGCGTAAATATTTCAAAACACTAGGTAACGACTAAAGGAAATATTAATAGAAACTTATTTACTTGATAGAAAAACATCTTAATTTCTATCAGAGGAGCCTTTTACAGGAATAAAAACAAGATGAAGTTTGTTGCTTAATAAGAAAACTTAGTAAACTATTTCAATACTATCCTGTATTTGTGAACTTGCATAAAACCTGACGGCATTCAGCACTGAACTTGTTACTGAGTGACCCTGAATCAGTTCACATTGAATTAGCTCTTGAAGCAGTATATACAGTGTCTAATTAGATCCACACAGTGAGCTCGTAAAGCAGTCAGGACAAATGATATTAGCTGCATTTAGCTTTTGAGCTGAGTACAGGGCCAGGACCTGCTTAAAGTGCAGTCTGACTGAGCAGAGGGTTCCGTTTGCCTGTCACCTGCGACCACTCTGTACTCTTCACTGTGGAGGCAGTCCTTGGTGTCCCATCTGCATTAACTTAAAGTTTATCTGTATATCCTGGCTTAAAAAGAAGCTGCTGCAATTCCTTTACTCCTGGAATATCAGCTACAAAGAAAGCACCACCTTTTTCTTGTTTCCATGTGTTGGCTGTGACTTGAAATCTAAATGAGAATGTTAAGAAATGACGCAAAGCCCTGTCTTCTGTATTTTTTTTTATTTCCTTACTGGTGAGCTATTAGGGACCTTGAACTTGTCTTTTGCATCGTGAGAGAGGTGTTTGGCTAGACATGAAATTCTAGTCCATCTAGTATCCTTAAACCAAATACAAGCGATCCATGAGTTCAATGTCTTCTATTCCATCACTCAATGTTTGCAAATTGTTCTTCGAGCCTGCCAGGGACTGAAGCTCTACAGACTTTATTCTCTTGTTCATCTAGAGCCATGCAACAGGTAATCACTTAACATTATGACAGTCATTATGAGTAACCAAGACATGTTTTAAACCATCCAGGAGGGTATGTACAGGACATGTGGTATCACTATGCCATTTTAGACCAGACTCTTAAGCATTGCAGGCTTTGTTCTCTGAGAAGAGGTTACAGAAATTATATCCCAAGGGTACTGAGGCATCTGAGGCATGGTGTGTGTGTGTGTGTGTGTGTGTGTGTGTGTGTGTGTGTGTAGTGATTACACTGATAGCCATGCTATGTTCTACTTTATGTTATACTTCCTACAAGAAAATACTAGGGAGCTAAAAAGTAAATGCTCATAAAAATTAAGAAACTTCAAAACAAATTGTGAACTAAGAGTGTGTTATGCCTTCCTTTTCTCTTCCTTTTATGCTCACATACTATCCCAGGGAAAGGGGTGGCCTCTATCAACCCATTGTTACATAGGTAGAGCCAATGCCATTGACATCTCTAGAAACCAGGACTGTTGCAGAATTCTACTACCAGACTGTATTCAGTTTAACCATGCGGATTCATTTGCAATTTACTGGGATGTTTTTCAGAACATCGTTAAATTTCCTGCTCGTAACCAAAGGAGGAATGTGTTTTGATATTTATCCTCCACTCCTTCTTCTGCACCCATGTAGTGTTGATACAGTGGACTCATAATGGACAACATAGTGAACCCATGAGATCAGGTCACAGCGTCTTCAGAAGGATGGGAGCAAAGTGCTTCTATAGGCAGTGAACAATGTCACACTAAAGTCTTCAAGCCATTCCACAGCAGATATAAGATTTAGACTTTCAGATTTTTATTCTAAGGATACACTCAAATTTGTATTTTAATCAGATCCCCAATACTTCCTTCTAAGAAAAGTTTCCTCCCCATTCCTTTGCAGGGGAATGGGTGAAAACGGAGGTAATGATATTTGTTGTTTTGTTTTGTGTTTGAGATTGTAATTTAACTATGAGCAATGCTGCAATCAACAATAAGTGCGAGTATATCTGTGAAATAAAAAGCAAAATATTCTTTGTACCTCCATTCTGTTACAGGTTATGGCTAACAGAATTCGTGCCTTTGTCTTTTCTTGTGTGGGATTTGTGCTTATTCTTTGCCCCCTAGGACTCACAGCATCTCATCTTTGTAGTGCTCCATGACCTGCTAGACAGACTAATACTTTCTTCCTGTGTTCCCAAAGCTTTTCTACTTCTCTCTTTTAAAGCACCAGCTACTTTGACTCATCGCCCTTTTGTTATGTTCTTCCATTTGTCTACACACTGAAAAGGAAGCAGATTCTAGGCCTTCAAATATAGTTAGATTGGAAAGACAAGAGAAAGGGAACAAAGGAAGTAAAAACCTTATCAACCTTATGTAACTCTGTCTCTTTATATAACAGGCACTTCAAGTATAGGGAAATACATTCTCTGTGTATCCATTGCTATTTAGAAATAAAACACTCTTACATCATTAACCTCTCATCTTTAGAATAAATCATGTTAGCGATTTATTGAAAAAAATTTCACTTAGCCTGTTACTTCTTTCCAACTGTTTTAGAAGTGGATGGGGGAAAATCACACAAGACCACACTCCTCGAGGAAAATCAATAGTGAGTTAATAGTTGCTGAGGGAGGGAGAATCATTCTTCTCTAGGATAAACTCCCTGATAGGCTATCAAGTTCCAAGTGGTCACCCTCCTCTCTGTTTCTGTCTCTGTCTCTGTCTTTCTCTGTGTGTAACACTAATGGACTCAGCTTGCTGTACCTTTCTGTCTCTCTCTCTCTCACACACAAATATACATATGCATGTAAAAAACAATTTAAAATGAGGTCATGAATTTGAGAGGGTGTAGGGGCATGGGAGGTGGAAATGAAGAAAGTGTAGACACAGCATACAGAGGTGAATCCCACATCAATTATGTAACTATAGCACTTATGTATGGGATTCTCAAAAAATTCAATTTAAAAAAGGGCCTGCCGTGCTTCTTCTTCCAAATTCTTCAAGTCTTTCCACTGCCTTGTACCTTTACTTAATTTTTTGAGAAAAAATTTATTAAATTGTGTTAAGGACAGCTACCATATTAATCTAGCCATGACTCCGTTAAAGCCAAGACTACTAGACAGCTAGGCTTCTACTGGCCCCTCAGTTATAAGCCAGTGTATATTTGTCTCTAATTTATTTTTATGCCATCAATAACAACTTTTATCTATCTTTTTATGTATTGCGGTGTCAAATGTAAAAGTGAAGTGCTCCTTTTCTTTTTGTCAATACCTACTGTAGTCTGATTTGGTCATTTTCAGTTAAGAAGAGAAGACAAAATGGACAGAAATAAACACCACTGGTTCTGAGCGGAGGGATCTGAGGACAGGTAGCTCACGCACAAGCCAATACTCCACGAAAGTCTGTGAACACACAGGAGTCAAAGGCTTAGGCTGGCAGGTGCTGAAGAGCATAGTGACAGAGCTCGCCCTGAGCATTACCTGTGTTGCTGTCCTCCCAGTGAATCCGAACAGCAAACAAACTCCCACCTGCCAAAGATTCACTGAGGGATGATTCTCACAGGTGGGATTTGAAAGGCACCTCTGGGACTCATGCCAGATCAAGTGCAGACTGCATCTCTGAACCTTCCTGATGTGGGAGCCACAGAGTCAACTGTTATTCCAGGTTGCTCTGTGAGCATGATTAAGGGAGTCCTGCAGTTTCCTCACAGTGTCCATGGTGGATAGCTACAGAGCTCCCCACCCTGCCCCCAACACACACACCATCACGGACTCTGAGCCTGTCTTCCATGAAGATTCCACAACATAGCCAGGGGTCTGTGTGCGGGAGGATCACTGAGCTTAAAGTTAGAGTTGGAAGGCTACTCTTCTACATTCGTTCTCAAAAACACATGTTCTCTCAACACGGCAGGTATGTTGATTTTCTTCTACCATGTATGGCTAGCCTTTCTTTGACTCTCAGGATACCGGGTTCCTCAAGGTATATCATTTTCTATACCCGTGCTTCTCTGAAGATCACATTTGGGCTTGAGTTACACATGCATGAAAATAAATCCTCTCCAGCTCTCCCTACTTTCTTAAACTTCAGCTGCACAGTCATCTCCAAATGAGTTCCCTGGGAAGTTCCTTTGTATGTGCAAACGTGCAACCAGATCCTCCATCACCAATCAAGGATGCCCCTAGCCTTCCTCATGCTAGTAAACAGGGGGGAAATGTAATCTATGAGTTGACCCAGCTCTTCATATGATGTATCCTCTGTGCCCAAAACTACGTGCAATCTTTGCTCTGGCCATTCTACCTGCACTTTTATCCCTGGCCTTCCCAGTTCCCCTGTCCTCTTGCCATGACCTCAGACCTTCCTGTGCCTCCAAGTCCATGGAATGCTGTTTCCCACTTGACTATGTGGCTCCTTCCCTTACTTATTCCAAAACCTAACTTTGCTTCCCTGTTGACAAGGCTTTCCCTGATGTAACCTTTGCATCTATGAGTCCTCACTCCTCAGCTTTTCCTATCCTTCATTTTCATGTTTTGTGGGGAAAAAGTCACAATCTGTCCTGCAGTCTAGCTGTGTTTTGACATTATTTCTAGTATGCTACTTTTGTGACATTTACTTTGTGACAGTGAAAATTGTCATCTACCCCCCCCCCCACTGATAATATCTACCTCATACAGGATAGACCTGGCATATACTAGATACTAGCGAAAATACCGAATAAAGAAAGGGGTTCTGAGAACTTCAGAAAATATCATGAGAGATAGAAATGGTTTTAAGAAGTACAGCGTTTAGTGTTTGAAGATTCATATAAAACTGGCTGTTATGAACAACACAATGGCTTAAGCAGCCCATTCTCTCTGGAGTGTGACTAACTTACAAGTTCCAAACCCAGAGCAGGCCCCTCCTTAGTGATGGGCTAAGTTAGACTATAAGACACAAGCTCCCAGCAGCCTTTTTCTTGGTTGGTATGTGTTCAGATGCTTGTAAATTGGTCAAAGAGGAAGGATATGTAAGAACAGACATGGTCTCTTGAATCCCTGTGAAGGACAGCTCTTGTCATTTCCTTGGATGGACTTCTACTGGCTGAGCTTGACATGATACTTCAAGGATTTAAGAGCAATAGGAAAATAGTATTCAAGAGAAAGGCTCAGTGGGTAAAGGTACCTTTAACCAAGTGTGATGACCTGAATTTGATCTCCAGAACCCATAATGGAAGAAGAAAACTGACTGCTACAATGTGGTATGGCATATGCATGCACATGCAAAAAATAGCTAAGATTTTCTTAAACTGTATTTGCTAAGAACTAGATTTGCCTTTTATAATTTTGTTCTTTTGTCACTTAAGCCTTGATTTTCAACTCAATGCCTTGTCTAAAACAGGTGCAGAGCAGTTGCTAGGCAGACAACTAGACAAAGGTTGCAAACATTCTAATCTCACCATCTTCATTCAGGAATCCTTATGAAAAGTGATTTACAGACTAACTTTCAGAAGTCTACCCAACGAGCTTGTAAGTCAGAGGATCCAGTGAGACTCTGAAGCTCCCCCTCCACCCAGGCCCATAGCGCCCCCTGTGCTCAGGACTGTGAACATGCCTCAGCAGAGCCTGTTCACTGGATGGAGTGGGTGCTGCTACTCACACCAGTTAGACAAATAAACAGCTTAGAAGTTTATGAGGCACTAGCTGCAGTATTCAAAAGAATACTGCAAAAAAATATATCCCAAAGGTTGTCGGGGTCTCATGCTTTGCTTCTCTGACAGAATACTGCGGGTCTAAGTGAACTACAAGTGCATTCGTTTGGTGCACAAGGAAATCAAGACCTAGGGCTTACAACGTTGCGGTAAGAGCCGTGTGCTCCACCATACCTGGGCAGAAGATATCACATGCCAGAAAGACGAAAGGAGCCAAACTTCTCTTTATAACTCTTCTATTCCTGGGGCAATATCCTTACTATACCTGTGGAGACAGAGTCCCTAGGTCCCAATTACCCCTTAAAGGCCCCACTTTTCCATACTTTGCAAAAATAGTTCACTTTTTAATTTGAGTTTTGAAGTAATCTTGAAACCACAAGTTTCAAGACTTGAAGAGTTGTGTAATGATCTGAATAAAAATAAACTGGTAGAAGTCATGTTATGAAATATTAAGCAAGAATAGTTAGTGACAACATGGATCCCACTACTGGCACTGATGAATAGAAATAGCAAGGGGAAAGCAGATGAAGAATTGGCATAATCTGTCTTGGTCCCCAGAAAAGGAAGGAAGTAGCCAAAGAGGGATAGCTTCAACCGCTCATGGATGGGGTGTGAAGGCAGATCTAGACACCCAAAGGTGCTGTAATAGCTCCGAACAACATGTACAGACACATGTGCCAATGCCATTTTTGTTGTTCTTCTAAATCAAAGACAATTTTTATTATTCTTTTAGCTCATTTGTTATTTACTTACTTATTTTGGTTTTTATAGACAGAGTCTTACTCTGTGGCTCAGGATGACCTGGAATTCCCTATATAGCCCAGACTATTGGTCTCAAACTTGAGGTAATTCTTCTGTTGCAGCCTCAAGTGGTACAATTATAGGAACAAGTTATAAAACTGAGTTTAGAGACAGCCTCTAGAAGCAAGTTGTTTCTAGTTCAGTAGGATACTTGGCTACTGAAGTATTTCACAGTTTGGCACGTATGCATATATCTTCACATACCCACAATTCTATCTGCAAATTATAGCAATGTGTCAGAGGAGGTGGCCCATACAGAGTGAGCACTTCTTTGAAATTCCACTCAGATGTGATGAAGAGTTCTGCCAAATGACTTAAGATGTGCATTGGTGAAGATGAGGATAAGTGGGAGCATTTCAATTGAGAAACACCCATTTAAAAAGGCCTTGTGCATATCTCTAGGTTCCAAGGATTTTTAGTACAGGAATAATGACAAAAACAAAGGGCATATTTATGGATTGAATCTCTACATTCAGATAATTTGATATTTTTGTTGCAGTTGTGAAGTAGCCATGTGGTCTTGAAAAAGTAGTTTGTCTGAGTATTTGAATTGCACTAATGGAATAAGTTCTGCCTTCAAGGATGCAGTTTGTTCTGGTTTATTTTCTCTCCCTCAGTGGTTGTAACATTGTTTTTGCCAGGCGTTGACTTACTTTGTGGCATAGATGTGTGTGCCCATGGACTAAGTGGTCATTTTTTTCCCATCCACTTCACATTTTATATCCTTGCTCCTCTACATTCTCATCTCTTCTCCACATTTCTGGCCTTGGAGAGCAGGAGGACATCTGTACTTTAATCACTGATGATTATAATATTTTCTAGTCTTAAAGCCCTTCTGTAGTAACTCCATGGAGTTTGAGTTTTTCTTCATAAAGCAAAAGTCAACAACTGGTGAGCTTTTTAGAACATGTTGACTTTTTCTTTGTCAAGTAGAATCATCTTACTATTAAGGAAGTACTTGCCTTCCAGACACACAGGAATCTGTAATGTGATTTTTAATTATTTAATATTTTAAATTATATTTTATTAATTACTTGATAATTTTATACAGCACAGTTTGATCTCATTCACCTCTAACTCCTCCAGATCCATCCAACTTTGTATTTCTTTCAATTGCATTTTGTATTGTTTTACACCATCAGATTCAATTGATGCTCTCCAAATCTCTTTAATTTGAGCCCTGCCATGATTAGTCTACCAGAGGGGAGTAATACTCATAAAGAAAACTGATTCTTCCTATTCTAGCAACTATCAAATGCCAATCTTTCTACAACTAAGATTGAAACATATCTATTTACCTCCTCACTTTCATACTGGGAATTTGTCTGGCTTGTGTTTACACAAGATTTATTTGTTCTGTCATAATTGTTGTGAATTCATATGTGTCTCTGCCTTGTTGTATCTGTAAAGCATGGTTTCTATGTTGTCATCCTTCATCCCTGGCTCTTATGATCTTTCTACCCACTCTTCCAATATAATCCTTGAATCTTGGGTTAAATGTTTGCTATAGAGGTCCTGTTTCGGGCTGTATGCTTCACAGTCTCTTTTTCTCTGTAGATTCAATAGTTGTGGGTATTAATGTTATATACCATCTACTGTATGAAAAAGGTTCTCTGATGAGGGTTTAAAGATGCACTACTCTGTGAGTCATCTGGAATGGTTTTAACAATATGTCTATTTAGCAGAGTGATATTACTAGGTTCTTCCTAGGGCCTATGATCCTATCTAGTCACAGGCTCTTGCCCTGTAACATGAGATAAGGAGCAGGTCTTAAATCCAATCAGAATGTAGTTGGTTACTCCCATAACATTTGTGTCACTATTGCACTAGTGGTCACATCTTACAGGACAATTACTATTGGAGCCCACAGGGTTCCCACCTGTGTAAGATTTGTGACTACTTTTCTTCTCTGGTAGGGTGAATTGCACCTTTCAGCATCATAAAAGCTAATCAGTTATGGGCAAATCTTTAAGGTCATTACCAATTCTGTCTTTCTGTTTTATAATCTTAAGTATATGGTGTCTTTAGCAACAGGGTCTTACTGAAAAGTTCTGGGGGGTAAGCAACTGGGGACTATGACTTGGGTGTTTTAAGAAAAATCTCTATTGTGAGTGTTACAGAGATGACTTAATGTACCTAAAACTTAATCCCAATTTAAATAGAAAATTATCTATTAGTTCTGGCCCTTCAGAAAGAAAATATTTGAGGCCAAATAACCTTGCCGATAGACTGAGTGTTCCATGACAGCAAACTAACCATTGATAAATAGCTACAAGTTATTAAATACTGAATTTATGACATGGGTAATGGGAGAAGCTGAAATTACAGACTTGTTGTTGGATACATGCTACCCTAGCAGCAATGTAAATGTGAGCATGATTATAAACTTTCAAGAGACATTCCAGTAAATCAGCTCAGGAGTTCTAGGGATTGTCCTGGTACAATGAACCATAGCTTTACAACCATCAAGGCAGAAGAGTGAATTTGTCATTCTGAGTGATCCATTAATTTTTGTAGGAATTAAAAGGCCAGTTTCAAATGCATTCACAGGACTTTAGCTTTCTCTTGGGCCTTGTTGCAAGGAAGGCCACTTTTTTGTTTCCTGGCCACCCGGCAGAAAACACCTGAAATAACCACACATAAACTATATTCTTTAAATCACTGTTTGGCCCATTGGCTACAGCTTCTTACTGGCTAACATTTATAACTTAATTTAACCCATTTCCACTAATCTGTGCATCACCATGAGGCCGTGGCCTACCAGCAAAGTTTCAGCACATCTGTTTCCAGTGGCCGCTCCATGGCTTCTCCCTTTGACTCTGCCTTCTTCCTCCCAACATTCAGTTTAGTTTTGCCTGCCTAGCTCTGTTCTGCCCTGCTTTGCTATAGGCTCTAAATAGTTGCTTTATTACCCAATGGTATTCATGGCATTCAGAGGGGAATCTCACATCGGGGCCCTGTTTCCTGTTACAGCAAACATGTAGGACAAATAGAAATGCTTCACTATCACATAGCAGTGCACCCATAAGGAAGTAACCAGGAAATAACTAGCTCTTCAAGTTAAAAATCAGTGCAGAGAACATAGTATTTTACTAGTTGTGATTTTGGGTGTGGACAAAAAGTGGGTCTATGATTATCTCATAGATTTTAGCAAAAATTTACGATAACCTGCTCCTCATGCAAAATGTACGATATTAAAACTACACCTTGCTTGACAGTTCTGCAAGTTGTTCCTTAGATCACTATAAATAAGCATGCATATTAGAAGCAGATCCTGTTAGGACAGGAAGAAATTTCCCCATCCTGTGTGCCTACTTACCACTTCCTCTACAACTTACTGCCTGCTTCACTTGTTTCAAACGTAACTGCATTATTTCTCATCATATTTATTCTTTCTATAGTCTTCGAGTAGGAGTTCATCAGTTATCATTTATTGGCATTGTTTTTAGTTTAAATGTATTGACATTTTGATTGCATGTATATCTGTACCACATGCATGCCTAGTGCCCACAGAGGCCAGAGGGGGGCATTTATCCCTTTGGATAGGAGTATAAAGAATGTTGCAAGTGGCCATGTATGTGCTGGAAATCTAGCCCATGTCCTTTGCAAAGAGCAACCAATGTTTTTAACCAAAGAGCATCTTACTATCCATTGGTTAAAAGTTCTTTTTTTTTGTATTGGTTAAAAGTTCTTGATAAATAAATGCCTCACACCTAGCTGCTATTACAATGATCTAAGGATGTCACTATAATCTAAATGTCATAAATTTTAAGCCAAATGCAGAATATGCAAGGCTCAAAACGAATGAATGTTCTGACGGAGCAAGATGACCAACATATATTAAAGAGACCTACTGTGTTGGCACATGGACGAGTATGTCTTTAGCCATGTGGAATCCGTAACTAGTGCCTTTCTAAATAGCCCATCCACTCTGACCTCAGCTCATGGTCACCCCTGGCAAATGTTGTGTCTACTCAGGCTTTCATACTAGCAGTGTATAATTCTCTGCTGCTGAGATATCCTTGCTCCAGTACTCTGTGAGTTTTCAGTGCAATTCTCCCATTACTTTTTGCCTTAAGGTCCAGAAGCATCACTTCCTACCAAAGCTATCTCTGAACCAATAATAAGTTCTACCAAGTTGTAGGTCTAACAGGGCTGATCATGCTGCAGCCTTACCTATAGTGGTAGCCACTCAGAGCAGGTCCTAGAATACCCTGTCTCTCAGGAGTATTCCCAAGTGTGGAATGTGCTATCCCCAGAACCTAGGTAGGCCAATTTGGCATTGTATTTCCTTGTCACTGGTCAGAAATGCAAAATGCAGTAATTTAGCATTTTAAAGAAATGAGTGTGTGTAGGAATGTTCCAGATCGCTGAACTTTTAAACATTTCCCCTCATACTCTAGATCATTGTTGGCTTCATGTTCTACCTTCTTTTTACAAAGACCTCTGTTATACTTGCTCTTTCTTGTTCATCTGCTCTCATTAGCATGGTGTAATCAGCATACAACATTAATTCAGTTCCTTTCAGATGGCGCCATGGCAGAGGGCAGCACAGATCTTGGTATATTTGCATATACATAATGAGTCACATTGGACATGAGATGCAAGTCTACACACAAAATTCACTTAGGCTTTCTTTTACTTACGCACAGTTCAGAAAGGTGATTTTACACAAAATTTTGACTGCATCTATATTTTGATTATGACATGTAACATGAGGACAGCTATAATGTCTGTCATGTTCATGCTTGAAGTCTTTCTGGTTTGGACGCATTTTAGTTTTTTTTTTTTCCAAATTTAGGATGATGTTAATTTGCTACAGCAAGTATCCTGCACTGTTATCAAGCATGCAGTTCAAATGACTATTTGTTTGAGTTTGTTCTGGACCATTACTGTAGAGTCCACTTCAGAGAATTAATTAGAAAAGTTGGGAGCACCAACTGGGAAAGCAGTTCAGCTGGAGTTGAACTCCAGCACTGCATAAACTCAATGTGTTAATGCACACCTATCATCTTAGCTTTTGAACTGAGAAGGTGGGAAAACAGAAATTTAAGGTTATTCTCAAACACATAGTGAGTTCGAAGAGTTTGGAACCAACTGGAGCTACATTAGACCTTGTCCCCAAAGAAATAAATAACAAAGCAAAATCAAAAACAAGGAAGTATCAACCATTTACTAAGTTGTAAGAGTGGCACTAATTGGCCCTTCCCACAATATTTCATATAAGATCTGCTACTTTGGTGATTCTTAAGGGTTCCACCTTTTGCTCATTGTCTATCAACTCCTGCTCCACTGGTTCAGAAGCCCATATTTATCTCTTTCAATATGCACACAGATGCTAGACATCTGGCCATGAAGCAGGGCATTTCTAGGGCTGTGTCTGTGACCTGCCTCCGTCTTTCCCTCCTAATCAGGTTCTTTTCTTTCTTCTCTTTTTATTCACATTTTTCAAATAATAAATTATGATCATGTTTTCCCTTCTCCACCTCTTCCCAGGTTCTTCCCACCTGCAGAAATTCACATTCTCTATCTCTCTGTGTGTGTCTTTCTCTCCATCTCTGTCTCTCTGTCTTTGTCTCTCTTCTGTTCTCTCTCTCCTCTCTCTCTCTCTCTCTCTCTCTCTCTCTCTCTCCTCTCTCTCTCTCTCTCTCTCTCTCTCTCTCTCTCTCTCTCTCTCTCTCTTTCTCTCTCTCTCTCCTAAGAAAATGAAAATCAAAATAAACAAGCAAACAAAGCCAGGAAGGCAAAAATATCAAAACCAAACAAAAAAGTCCCCCAAACACAAAAACAAAAATAAGGAATCTGTTTTGTGTTGATGGACTTTGTTTTTTGCTGGCCAACTACTATTGTCCTGAAGTGTGTTTGATATACCCATTGTCATTCCACTCTAGAAAACTGATGTATCGCCGGGCGGTGTGGCACACACCTTTAATCCCAGCCCTCGGGAGGCAAAGGCAGGCAGATCTCTGTGAGTTCGAGACCAGCCTGGTCTACAAGAGCTAGTTCGAGGACAGGCTCCAAAGCCACAGAGAAACCCTGTCTCGAAAAACCAAAAAAAAAAAAAAAGAAAAAAAAGAAAAAGAAAGAAAGAAAGAAAAGAAAACTGATGTATCAATTTCCTTGCAGTCAACAATTGCAAGAGGCTTATTAAGAATGGGACTGTGTTCACTTCCCCTTCTGGGAGTGGGGATTTTTGACTGTTAACCTTTTTCTTGATGTAGCTTCATCCCCTGGGTATCAACTTGAACACTGCAATAGTTCTTGAAATGTTTGTGCAGTCTTTCCTCACCAGAGTAATTGTTCTCCAAGTACATTGTCATAGATCATCAGGATGACAGGTGAAGGGAACAAAAATAACCATAAAGACATCACCATGGTAAGGACGTCCCTCCCAGGGAATCACAGCACTTAGATTCTGAGAAGGGCCTCAGGTCTGCAAACTAGGCAAGGGATAATGGGTCTTTACACAGTGGGCTCCACGCTTATATATCCATTCCAAAAAATGGCCATGTCCCTCTCCTCTTTTCTTCTATTGTTTGCAGTGGCAGTTATAGAATTTCTAAATTAAAATTAGATGGTACTTCTCTAGCCTTCTAAGATCCAACTTATCAGTTTGCAAGTACCATCCCCAGACTTATTAACAGGGTGTTAAATCCTGTTACATGAGAGATGGCTTCCACACCAACTTCTCCTTATCCAAGTTGATGTTCCATACCTTTGATCCAGCACCCCTGGGATCCGGCCCATATGTACTCCTCTAGCTCCTGCCATGAATAGTAGCTAGGTCCTGCAGCTCGCTTGGCATAAGGGCCCTTTCTGCTCGTAGCAGGCCAGATGATGTCATGTATTGACCTTGGTTTTTGTCCAGAATGCAAGGAGGGAAAATAAAAGCATGCATTCTCTTACAAAATAAAAAATCTCTGCATCATCTTCTGCATGGTGTAAGGAAAGGAGACTTCATGGGATCAGAGAGTCAAGGCACTCTTCAGATACAGTATTTCTGATTGGATCTTATTTCCAGTCAGTAAACATGCCAATTTAACATGCTCTAGATTTGCTGCCCTCAAATCTTGCTTCTCAGTCATGGCAACAACCCAGTTACAAGTCTTCAACTCAAAGCCACTTAAATCAGTCTCCACTCCTGTCCGTATCCCGCATCTACTCTGGCAGTGATGCCATTTAGCTTTCTCCTCCAAATATGTTCAAAATCTGCCACCACCGCTTAGGTACCATCATAGTCCAAATCACGCACCAATTCTTAAAAGGCATGGTTAGTCAATTTATTTCTCTACTTTTTTCTAAACTCATGATCTACGGTCATTTCTGAACAGACCAGGATAATATTGCTAACACGATAATCATTATATGTCCTCTCTAAAAACAGTACATACTCTTTATATCTCAAGAGCATCAGAAGTCCTAAAATAGTCTGTAATTCTCAGTACTATCTGGACCAATTGTTTTCCTGATCTCATTTTCTATTACTCCCCCTCCACTTGTACATGGGCCTCCGTTCTTTCACGGAATGTTCCACACTCAGTACTATCTTAAAGGTGCAGGACCTTTAAGTTTGCACCTGCTGTTCCCTGTCTAAAATTCTGGCCACTTTCTTACTGTTTTTTGCTTTCTGTATCCACTTCAATGTTTTTTTTTCTTTTTTTAGAAATATAATATTTTTATTATTTTTCAATGTTTACTGTATGTATGTGCTTACTGTATGTATGTAGTCACAGTATGTGGTCACAATCTTACTACACTCCTCCCCCAACTCCTCCCAAACTCTCCTGCCACCCCCCTATCCCCTTTTTATCTTTTTTTGACAACCAAAGTCCCATTTGTGATGGTTGTATACTCATGAGTGTGGTTCCATCTACCAGAGAGTGGTTGACTTACCAGAGGTGATATCCATAAATAGAAAACTCAGTTTCTATCCTCCAGAAGCCACCAGCTACCAATAGTTCTTCAGCTAGGAGTGGAAGCTCATGAGACATCCCAACATCCCCCACCACATACATACATGCAAACTTTGAAGTTATTTTTGTATTTTTTTTAGTTGTTTGAGATGATTAGATAACAGTCTAATTACCTCCTATCTTTCTTCCCCACCCCCCTCAAAACCCAAAACCTCCCATAAACCCCTCCTTGCTTACTTTCAAATTCATGGCTTCTTTTTCATCAATTATCGTTACATAATTAATACAGTTGCAGGAGCAAGTGTGTTTCTAGATACATAAATATAACCTGCTTGGTCTATATAGTGTTACTTATGTGCATGTTTCAGGGCTGACCATTTGGTACTGGATAACCAAATGGTATGCTCTTCCCTGAGTCATGTGTAGCTTTTTGTGTAAGGCTGAGGCCTCTTGCCTTTCTGCAGGAACACACGCCCATCGATACTGGCACATCTATTGGTGTCCTATTTGTTCAGCTCATGGTTGGGCAGTCATGGAGGGGAGGCTTTATGGGTGTAGCTTCTGAGATTTCTATGAGACACAGTCTTACAGAATCCTCTCTGATCTTCTGGCTCCTGCAATCTTTCAACCCATTCTTCTGAAATGATCTCCATGCCTTACATCTTGAAGGGCTGAAGGTGTAGAGATATCTGTTGGGATGGAAATTATGTTCTTCTGTAATGTTCTCAGACAGTCACAAAGAGAAGTTTCATGGATGAGAGTGAGGTATCTTATCTGTGGGTATAATATGGACCAATACTTTGAATGTAGTTAGAGATTATGCTGTATCAGTAGAGCAGTGCTGTAGATTTTCTTTCCCAATTCTTGACTGTATTGGCCCTGGTAGTTGGCTCAGTATTCTCTACCAAACATGATTTCCCTCTTACTGAGAAGGAAAACTTAATTTTCTTAGTACGGATTTTCCTTATCACCCAGTCTGCTAGAGATTTTATCTGGAAGTCTTCCAAAAACTCAAATAGTAAAGGCTTGATGCTCAGCCTGGCTCCTTAAGGTGGAAGCTCAGGAGGATGTATCCTAAGGGGGTGGTGTGGCCCTGGCCCTGCTCTCCTCTTGCATGCAAATCTGAAGAGAAGACATTTGAAATGTTTTGTTGCAACAGTGTAGGCAGCAGGGCTAACCACTCATGGACTGAGTCATAGTGAACATTTCTCTTCCTCTAAGCTGGTGATCGCAATTTTTCTGTTATAGGAGCCTGAAGCTGGCAAGCTATCTGAAAGTCTGACCTTTACCTTCTGGTCTTTTATTCATCACTTTCCCAAAGTATTTATCCTCAGGTATATGATGTATCCAGTGTAGAATTATTTTTTTACAGGAATATTACAATTTTATGTCTCTTTTCTCTTTAATAAAAGCTCTCAGAAGAGAAATTCTTTTCAATTTTATTCAATGCTTTTTTGGTATCTTTCTATATATTTATTGAATAACCCTTGTGGCTATAAAGTGAGCTATAATATTGCCCATATCAGTTAAAATTGCTAAAAATTGTTGAGTTGTGTTTTCTTAAGAAACATACAAAAGCCTCAGAAATAAACTGTAGTAATGACTGATTATTGTTCTAAGTATAGACTGAATTTGTTTTATAATTTTGTTATGTAATGCAAATGGACCCAAGCATAGTTTCTCTCTTTGGATAATTTGCACTGGGTAATCAGATTAATGTGCACATGAATAGCATGTGTACACAGCACGTGCTCACACGGATAACATGTGCACACACAGATAGTGGAAATATTTGCAAAATAAGCCTCTCTATGATCATGCTAAGCTCTGTTCTTAGTCCACAAGAAAATACTTTCCATTTTTGCACATAAAAAATGTTCTTCACTAGTAGTTCAAAATAATTGTGTCATCTTTTAAGAAAAAGTTGAGGGTTATAATTGTAGGCTGAGTTTCGTCAGTTGCTATATTTCTGGCCTACAAAGGAAGACTGACATTTGCAAAGCCTCCTGGGGTTTTCTATGATTGATTCTCTCCATTCACTGGATTAAGCCCTGGCTGTTGATTAAACTACAGAACCAATGCTGGATGGCTCATAACCCCCTGAAATTCCAGCTTCAAGGAACCAATCTCAGCTCTGCTGGAAGAACAGGAAGCATTCTAACCACTGAGCAATCTCCAGTCCCTGAGATTTGTGCCCAGCAATAGCCTATGGTTTACATTGCTACTCTGTCTTTTTCTTATTGGGAGGAATTCTTTATATAGTCTACATCCTGCTTTATAAAGTCCCTTCTTCTGCTCTGTGGTTTTCTTCTTCATTCTTGTCTTTTGAAAACACTGTTGAAGAATGTGATGTTTGTGAAGAAGAATGGGCATGTTCAGAGACCACAGCTCAGTGGCCATTTCCCACTTGAGCATGCCATGAAAACCGATCGAGACCCAGCGCATGAGTGGAATGGTCTGCATCCTACCTGGTACCTTCTGACACCAGATCTTTCACATTTAAATAAGATATAATGTATAGTCGTGTCCTTGGGCAAACCTTTGCTTCCCTTAAGGTCCTGAAAATGTTACATCATATATATATATTTTTTTGGTAGAGTCACCTACCATTACCCACAAAGACATGGATGACATCAACCCTGTTCGAGCTGTATTTTTCTCAATTGAAAGCTTCTCTACTTTCCCTTAGAGCATTGCCTGTCTTGTCTGTTAATCTTTCATTAGGTATTTTTTTACATTGCTATGCTATTCTAAATGGAATTATTTATTATTGGTTTATAGATTTGTCACTACCTTTCAAATAGCAAGCAAGCCTCAGTATATTTATTGCCTTATCATCAAATTTTATTTATAGGGTCTTTTGGATTTTCTTCAGATACAATCCCAAGGCTGGGGAGATAGCTCCATGTATAAAGTACTTGCCTTCAAGTGTAAATATTTGACTTTAAATCTCAGAACTCATATAAAACCAGGCACAGCAGTATCTATAATTTCAGTGCTCCTATACTGAAATAAGAGATGAAGACATGAGAGTCCTGGAAAATTTATGGAACCGATAGCAAGCAAGAGACCCTGCCTTTCAAACAAGTTAGAAGACAAGGCACGATACTGCTTATCCGCACACAGTTGTTGCAGTGTAAATGTACCCACACACGCATAAGAATGTAAGTATGCAAATCACATACACACTCACACACACAGTTTTAAAACTACAACCCTGCCGGGCGGTGGTGCCACACGCCTTTAATTCCAGCACTCGGGAGTCAGAGGCAGTAGAGGTCTGTGAGTTCGAGACCAGCCTGGTCTACAGGAGCTAGTTCCAGGACTGACTCCAAAGCTGCAGAAAAACCCCGTCTCGAAAAAGCAAAAAAAAAAAAAAAAAAAAAACTACAACTCCATTTCTGAAAAAGATCTGTTTCCAGGCTGTGGCTCCACCCCCACCATGTCCAGGACGCTGCCCCTCCAAGACCCACTCTGCTGCCTAACCCCATGCACCTGAACATCTTCCCTGTGGCCAGCTTTCCCCCACAATTTCACCAGACTACATAGACACAGGCACAAACCACACCAGTTGGAAAAACAGCAGACTACACAGGCACAGGTGTAAACCACAATAGTTGGGAGAACAGGCACAGGCCTAAATTATTGGAAGAAAAGATGAGTAAATGCTGCTGTAAGAATATATTCAACAATTGGAAGAGCAATATGGCCTCACCAGAACCCGATGAACAGCAAGACTTGACCATTTCAATGCAGCTGAAACACAAGAAAATGGACGTAAAAATTACTTTATGAAGAGGAAAGAGGTTCTTAAAGAAGAAATGAAAAAATTACCTTAAAGAAGTTGAGGAAAAGACAAAAAAATTGGAAGAGATCAATAAATACTATACAGAAAGTCAAGAAAAAAAAATCAAACAGGTAAAGGAAATGGTTCAAGACCTGAAAACTAAAACAGAAACAATAAAAAAACACACAAACTGAGGGAATTCTGGAAATGGAAAATCTGGGGAAGTGAACAGAAACTGCAGATAGAAGGGTCACCAGCAGAATATAAGAGATGGAAGAGAGAATCTCAGGTGTTGAAGATACAATAGAGGAAATACATTCATCAGTCAAAGAAAATGTTAAATCCAACAAATACCTGGCACAAAACATCCAGGAAATCTGGTAAACCATAGAAAGATCAAATATATGAATAATAGGGACAAAAGGAGAAAAATCCCAGTTCAAAGGGCAGAAAATATATTCAACAAAATCATAGAAGAAAACTTTCCCAACCTAAAAAAGGTATGCATATAAAGATACAAGAAGGTTAGAAACTGAAAGGAAATCTATTCCCTGGCAATGCTGAGGCATGTATAGGGAGCTCGTACATGGTGGCTCTGTTGAACTTGTCCATATTGGGTTCCATGATCTAAGTTGATGAGGACGACTGGCCAGGTCTCTTCCTTAACAAGAAGCTCACAGAACACCAAACAGGCTGGACTAAAAGCTGTCCTTTTCAAACAGCATGCCTGCATTTTTATATCAGGTTTCTTAACCTTAATACAAATTTCTATCCCTCTGCCCTGGTCAGTGGATTTGTGGAGTTCTGACCAGTTACAAGAAATCCGTTGGAAGTCTTGCCTTGAATTTTCCAAGAAAATGTTGGAGCATATAAATGGTTTCCTTGGATGCAGCTTTTAATAATCCCCAGCTATTCTTCTATTTCATTCATTTGTGAGGGTTCAGGACAAATGCATGTCTGGATCTATAGTTTTAATTGGCTTAATATATCCTTGCTTACAGTGAGAAGAGTCTACTATTGAAAATAGACTAGAAAACACATAGTAGCAGTTTCTGTGAATTCAGGGTTTTCAATCGCGCTGTATTTTTTTTCTGGTGCCTGAAGTTTTCACAAATTTAATTTAGAGAAAACATCCTGAGGCATCCTCTTGTGAACTTTCTTTGTGTGGTTTATCTGAGAGAGTTAAAAACTCAGGTATATGTCACACAGACACTAGCATTTCAAATTGGAATTCCAGTATCTAAATGGTGTCATCTCAGTATTATAACCCAGAAAGTTCTCATGGGTAAATAGATATCCTATGAAGTTAGTTTAATAAAATCAAAACCCAAACTATGATGTTTAACGTGTTTGGTGCATTGATTAAGCCTCTTGGGCTCCTGGTATTTAAAGCAATAGTTTGAATAGAACAATAAACGTGGAGCTGACTGTATTTTTTGTTTCTTTCTCATCTGCTAGAAAAATATAGATAATAGAGCTCATTTATTTTCTTTACATTTCTGAGCTCTGCAGATGGGAAAACACAGCCCAGTGGAAATGATTTCTGGCAACCTTGAGAAGATATGTTAGCATTTTGTGGCATTTCTCTCCATGACATGTAAAGCATGGCTTTCCCTCATTGCAGTGTCACAGTGAAGTGTCACAATAAAGCCAAAATAGTGTGCCCTCAGGGAAAACTAGAAAGGGACCATTTTCTATGCACACACAAAGGGTAATATTTATTATAAAGCCTTTCATTTTAGCTCCAAATGCTGTCTAGGCTGTGAGTACTTTGCAGCAGAGAAATGCACAGAACGTGAGCTTTAAAGCAAATGTTATGCCTAGACCTAATTTTTGTAAATGTAAATAAAAAGTGAAAAATAGAATGCTGTCATGGACATGTGTGCATTCACAGTCTGCAGAGTGCTGGGCAGTGGCAGCTGCTGCTGGAGCACGGGGAGCACAGAATTGGGAGCCATGCAGCTCTGTCTTGACCTGGTTTGTCAGCACGGATACTCTTCCCTTAGTCCTTAACACATAGTATAAAACTATTCTCCCATTTGCTAGATGGGAAATTTGATGTTCCAAGGATCCAACAGTTTGTGACAGGTTGCACAGCCAAAATTACTGAATCTGCGTCAGTACCCTTAACAGAAGGCAAATTGAAACCTGTACTTTTTAATTAATTACATATGTTCTTCATTAGTTCCATCTTGTTTGTATGTATCTGATCATGCTTACTCTATCCTTTTATCTTATGTCTTCCTCCCATCCCTGTCGTTCAACTCTCCCTAAAAGTCTCTTTTCCACATCCACGTCTTTTTGTTTTGTGACCCACTGAATTTAACCAGGGATGTCTACCATGGGTGTGGAACTATCATTAAAGTCTGGTAGTCTTACCCATGGGAACACAACTGAAGACAATGATCTCCCTCTCCTCTAATATCTCTAAATAGCCACTAATGCCTCCGGGACAGCTATAGCCCCATGAGTCAGTTCTCAATCCATGACTGACTATTGACAAACCAGTCTTACACAGGCAAATCTGCTGTTTAGAGAGTAGGTTCCAATAGCGGTCCTCCCCATAAGGTAGTGTTTCTCAGTTCTTCACCTTATAACCCAGCTTGTGCATTCTTTCTATCCACATCTGGTATAGTGTTCTGTGAGGCTGATGGGCACAGGTGGGTGATATAAATGTCCTGTTTAGAACTGAGTGCTAACTAATTCTCAACACTCTGAACAGTCTGTATTTGCCGCTGTCCAAAGAGAGGCTTCTCTGATCAAAACAGTGAATGGTATTTGTCAATGGGCATAAATATCATTTAGAAAGCATAAGTTTATACTTTTGATTTTAAAATCATTTACATAGCCCTCCATTCTACACTTGCAAAATTATTATTTGCTCCAAATATTGAGCTTGATTTTCATCACCATTGACAAGCCATCTCTTAAGGGCCAAGCTACTTCTCCAATTTAATCAGATTTTATCTTTTTAAATATTTATGTTAGCTGAATTATGGTTCTACGTCTATGTCTGGCTGTGAGTGTGTGTACATGTGAAAGCAAGGGTCAGTGTCATGGAGAAGCAAGTCTTTGACCCCTTGGAGCGGGTGCTCTTCGCTGTTGTAAACAGTCCGATGTGGGTGCTAGGGGCTAAATTCGGGTCCTGAGCAGCACCTGCTCATGACCAAAGAGAGGTCTCCCCAACCTTTGCAATGCTGTTGTTTTTACAATTGCTGCAGCTCAATATCATCTCTAGATAAAACAGCCACCATGTAAGCACACCTGAAAATCACTAGCAAAGCCCTGAATCAATGCCTTCCCTTTGGTTAGACAGTTCTGTTCCTTTATATTGTCACATGCACACAGAATTTGTCCAAACCTATTGTTCTGGTCTGGCAATATGGACGACAAAACTGTTGTGAGAATAGGTTCATTAGCTGTGAGACTCTGCACACTGGATTCATCTATTGGTACCACCAGTTAGTAATTTTTCTTGTTTCTGTGTAAATGAGTAATGGTATATGATAATATTTAAAAGGATAAAGTCTGGAGGACTAGTCAACATGTGTGCATCCCCCATCATTAAAGAAAGAAATATTTTCTTGGATGATTAGCCCTTCCTAACTAGAACATGATGAATGGCTGCTGGTGCCAATAAATCTCTTCCTTCCACCTCCCTTGTCTTAAATGTTATAATAGCAATGCTACTTCACATGTGCTTAGCCTTTTTAAACACATGTGTAAATGTGTGGTGCATATTGTTGACCTGAGAATGGTTTCTTAATTTTGTTCAATTAACATTTTGTATTTGCTTATTGGTAATTCTTCACTTCTATCCTTCAACAAAAACCAACCACTATTCTTCTTTAAGTTTTATTTATTCTTTAAATAAATAAATATTCTTCATACATCTTATATAATGTATTTTGATCATGTGTATTCACCATTATCTCTTGCTAACTTCTTCTAGTGCCCCAACTATATCTTCCAACTTCAAGTCCTTACCTTTTCATTTTCTTTTTTGTTATTAATGATCCTAAGCCCAGTTAGTGGTTCCCAAGTGTGTATGAGTGGAACCATCCACCGGGACCTTGACTACCTTTTAGCAGTGATGTCTTCTTCTTTCAGCAACCATTAGCTTCCAATGGCTGCTTCTACAAGAAGCCTCTTTGGCATTTCCTCACATTTAAATAAGAATTTTGACTGGTTTCATATTGGACAGGTCTTGTGGAAGGAACCACAGCTGCTATAAGTCGATATGTGTAATAGCCTTGTCCAGTCTAGAAGTCAATATTTCACAGTTTTCTTCCTCATCCACCAGCTCTTACCTTCTTTCCATCCATTCTTCAGCCATGCTCCCTGGACCTTGGAAAGGGGAGGTTGATATAGATTATTCATCCACAGCTAAGCTCTTTCCGTTACTTATACTTCATTATTTAACCAATTTTAAGTTTCTTCATTAACTGTGACCCACTGAGGGGTGGATGAATCTTCCCCAACCAGAGTTGAATATATCAAATCTATGGGTATAAGGAGGCAATTTAACAGCATAACTACTTAACATAATAACAGTGACAGCTTCCCTGCTAGGGCCTGTGATCTCCCAAGTCTTGAGATTTTGACCAAATTTATAGTACCAGGCATGAAATCTCTTCTGTGGGCCAGATATCATATCAAATCAGAAAGTGGTTGTTTGTTCCTTTAACATCCACACCACTACTGCAACCTGAGCACACCTTGGCAGGCAGGAACTAGGACAGAACATTGATGTCTTCCAGCCCCCATCCCCAGCAGCCTACAAAGAACTTTTTGGCATGATAAAAGCTAGCTAGTGGGGGAATAATTCCCTGGTCAGTCAAGACAACCACTATTTCTTTGATTTTAAAGTGTAACTCTCTCTGTTCCTCATTTCTAAAAGAAATTATGGAGATTTTTCTCCCTGTGTCTATGACTTATTTTACCTAGTATAATACACATCTTCAAAGTATATTCATGTTGATAAATATAACATCACTTCTTGTTTGAAGTTGAATTGTACATAGTGTATTACAAACATTTTCTTTGTCCATTCATATGCCATGGTACTGATGTCTTTCCACATATTGGTCATATAATAGTGAGACACACAACATTCGAATCAATATCACAATTCCTCAAATATAGAGTTACCATTGCTTCGCCAACCCAGTTTCTTGGAAAAGAATTAAATCTGGAGCCTTCGTGATTAAATCTTCATATTAATATGTTTTGTTAGTTTCTTCTCCATTGCTAACTTAAATCACTCCAATTCTTAAAATGCACTTTCTGTCACCTAAATTGCAGAAGAGTCTCTCCTACTTTCTACATATTGCCCTGGTTCCTGAGAAGGCCTTAGCAACTTTACCTGAATCTGTTCTGAGATCTTTCAAGGAGGGAGATATTGAGAATTTTTTGACCTCTCTTCACATACCTGTTACTGTTCACCTCATCTTCATGTCTTTGACCTGCCTTCCAAAGTGAGCTCCTTGTTAGGACAGTGAGTGTCAGGGCGGTTCTGTCTGTCTGTCTGTCCCCATTCTCTTTCCATCAGCATAGGATGCAGCTTCAGTCCAGTTAGTTCTCCACCCTCTGCAGGACTCTTACCAAGCTGTCTGCGGCTCTCCTTACCATCTGGTCAGAATTCCTTTCCTTTCCTGCATTTCCTGTACTTCTTCACTTTAAACCTGGGTTCAAATATATTAAAAAAGTCATTAGTTTCTTTAGGAGAACTTACTCATTTCTTCCTATCTGAATAATTTTTAGTTTTCTAGTTTGTATCTTTTTTGAGATGTTTGTAACTATTATTCGTCTCTCCTTCCAGGTTCTTCTTTTTTTTCCTTCCCTCCCTTGGATGCTTTTGCACCTACTTTTTTGTATTAAGAATGTGTATCTGACTTCCCTGAACTGTTTCCTGAACGAGTCATCATCTCTGTATAGTGTTCAGGTTAGAGCGGAGCAAGGGATTCTGGCCAGTTGTTAGTATTACCAATTATTTTTTTCAGAGCTGGGGGTTAATAAATTGTTTCTCTGCTTCCAGGATTCTTCCTCTTGGATTTTTTTCATGTGGTACTCACTCATTCATCTTCAAAGAGGATTTAACAATATCTGCCATAGATGCACTATTGTCAAAATCCTCTGATCTTCGCAGATCATGCCAGGAGAGTGATTCTCTTAACTTCACACAGTAATCTGCATTAATTCTAAGTGAGGTGTGTGTAGGAAATCTGTGTTGAAAGGGCCTCCCTCAGGAGCTTTTCCAAACAGAACCATGTGAGACCAGGAAAGACGATAAACTGTTGGCCATTTTTATGAAATCAAATCTTATCTCTCCTCCTTTTGTTAGTTATATGCTCCAAATGAGGGAGAATCCAAAGGCACATTTCTATGTAATAGCCCTCCACATTTCTGTGTCGCTGGAGATGGGATGATGAAATGTCCACAGATTGTTCCCTTGCTTGATTGTGCCAGTCAAATCAAGGCCTAAGACCTGTGGTATCTCAAATATGAGGCATGAGAGTGGCAGAAATAAGCAATTTTAGTGTTGTGTTTCTATTGGAGAACCTACGGTTTTACCATACTGCATGTACTTTGTACCTGGGGGGGGGTTACAATTAGCTGTTTCTTGGGGCTTACAAACTGGTTCAAGTCTTATTTCACTTCCTGGGTATGTGATAAAGGAAAGCATAGATTGGCATATGCATATGCAGTGTCAAGGATAAGAGTTCTCAGCAGACTATTAGCACTAATGATGAACCCTAACTCCCAGTCCTGGTGCTTTGGGTGATACATGGTGAAAGTCAAACGTTAAGCAACAGCGAGTGTGTTTTATCACGTTCTTAATCCGCCCTGCTCTGCTCAATCCAGGGCTGCATATGATTGCTCTATGGCGAAGAAGAGGAGAGCTGAGAAGCAGGCACTGGGGGTGCCAGTTAACAAGCGGAAATCCCTGTTAATGAAACCACGGCACTACAGCCCAGACGTGGACTGCAAGGGAAACCCAGACAACAGGAATGAGGATGATGGCCTCTTAGAGACGAATGATCACTCAACTGCAGGTAGCAAAAAGGCATGGCCCAAACTTTATATATTCCTGTCACCTGACGTCATTCTTAGTCTGTAGACAATATACAGTTACTAGGACTGTTAAGTATATTTGGCTTTGGGAACCAAAAACCAAACACTTGTTTCACTCAACATTCACTTATTAAGGCCGTACATATTTTAATCAGATTCTATTGAAGGTCTGTAGACACAGCTTGACAATGACCTGAGCTCACTTCAAGTCATGGTTAGGTTATGCCTCTTTGTATAGAAAGTAGAAGATACTAAGCCTTACAGCTAAAGAGTATGTCTCAGTAGATGTTAATTTCTAAAAGAACCCTTCAAATTGCAGGACATATCTAAGCTTTATGATAACTTTTCAATGACAAAGGTAAATGTAATGTTCATTAATGATATATATATACATATTTATTGTCTATGTATACAGTTAAAACATTAATACATAATTTGTTTTTATCACTATGTAAAATATTATTTAGTCCCAAAATATAACAGTCATAATATGACTCAATGTAGGTGTTTTGTGACATCCATATTTTTATAATCTTCAAATAATACTTAGAACAATAGATTGTAGAAGCGATCTAAGGTGGTTATCCTTGAGGCTTCTTCAGTGGGAGAGCAATATATAGAAGATATCTCTGTGCCTGTTTCCTAAAACAGGTCATTTAAGTTTATCTTTATAATATGTTGATTCAATCCTTGGCTCACTCTTCAGACATCTTTTTCACAATGAATGAAATGTAGCTTCTACTCTGAGGACTTAGAGTTTGTGTCTTCCTAGATCTCAGTTGCTGGCAATCTCTTGCATCCATGAGTTGAAGTGTCGTTGATTGGTTTGTGGGTGAGACTAAGGTGTCAGACATGCAAAAGAAATCTCAAAACCTATGAAAAGTTTAAGTTATAAGGCTTGACTAATAAGAACTGGAATGAGACAAGCACATTAATATATTAAATATATACCTTAAATATATTAAATATATACCTATTAAATTATATAAATATATAAATTAAATATATACCTTAAATATATTAAATATATACCTACTAAATTATATAAATATATTAAATATATACCTATTAAAAACCCTTTACTGAATGTGACATTTAGGGAATCAACATAATACTAAGTTAATTATTTACTAATTTGTTAAATTGAAGTAAAATTCTAGAAATAGTCCTGGATATTTATTTTTAAAGATATAAAAACATATTGTTTGAGGATATTTCCAGTCAGAAAATCTTTATTATCTTGGCTAAGTATTGAAGATTTCATGGCTAAAACAGTGTTGTCTTCTGAGTGGTTGATGGATAATGGCATTTTTAGGCTTCTCTCATATAGTATAAGATTTTCAGCATCAAGGATCATATTTAAGTTGTTGTCATCTTTAACTTTTTCAATTTCCTTGATCTGGCCAATTTTATGTATTGATTCATGTACATGACAGATGAAATCTGATCTTAGGAGTTCTTGGACCGCTGTGTAGTTGAGATTTTTGCAGCTTGTCTTTGAGTCAAAGACTTTATCAGGTCTGCAGACCTCCCACCTTCTGCTCTAACAATTTTATCATCATAAATGTTTATTATCAGTTAAAAGAATATTGTTCAAATACATCCAGTAAAATATTTAGTCATAAGCACTTATAGACATCTATTTGCAGGCGTATTTGATGGTTGCATTTAATATTAGAGCTACTACTGATAGTGATGCTGAAATCACCATGGTGACAATTAATTTTCACTTCTTTATATGTTGCACACACATAAACAGCATCATTTAGTTCATTTTACAGTATCACATAGTATGTAGAACCTTGATCTTGGTTTTACAGATGAAATAATTAAACACCAAAAAGAGTTAATTCTGAAAGTAGCACAGATTGCAGACTGGGGAGAAAATACCTAGTAGACTATCTAAAGAGCAGCAAAATAGCTCTATCTCAGTTAACTGGGCTCTGCAGGCTCAGTCCCCCTTGCCCATACTCCCCTCAGAATGCATACTGTGTAGAGTTTTCACAATGTCTCCATGAAGCTGCAATTTCTAAAAATGACAGGCCATAAATGTCCCTATCCGAGGTCAACAAAGAAAAGATTTTAACTTGCCTTCAGTTTTTGAGAAATGCTAAGCACAGTCACAGAAGGAAAGGGTATCAAGCCCGGTGCTCAGTGCAATGGAAGTGCACCTAATTTCAGTGCTCCTCTGCTCCAGGCACCTTATTGTCTTTGCCTTAGCAGGAGTCTGTTGTACCCTTCAGATAATGAGAGTGTAAAGGACTCATGAAGGCTAAGTTCATGCTCTTGAATTCTGTGTTTCATTCCTCTTTATTGCCCAAACTGCATCCCACACTCGAACCTGACTCAAAAAACTACATGTGGTCACTATTGTGGGTGGTTATAAATCCCTTCCTCCCTGGGGAGGTGAACACCAGGAAGCAAGACAAACTTAGACTCCTGGAACAGACAGAAAATGAGTCATCATTGTTCAAAGTATACCCATTTTGGAGTTCCCAGCAGCATGACCATATGCTTCGGACCTGAGAATACCTGCCTAAGACACAGAAGCTTCTAGGGGTTGAAATTACACTTACATTATGTCATCTTCAATAAAAAAAGAACAAGCCACTCCAGTCTCAGAATTTTAGAAGGTAAATTCATTTTTCTATGGCTTTTACTTCTGCCTAAATTTCATATCCAAAATCTCTAATAAATTAATTTACCTGTAAAAGTGTCCTCCCTAGAGACAGAATCAAAACTAAATCCAGTGTCCATAAAACCCAGTCACACTAAGGAGTTTATTACAAACTCAGTGGCATTTTCAGAGTAGTTAAGAGAAAAAATAGATAGATGATGATGATAGATAGATAGATCAATCCATAGATGATGATGATAGATCAATCGATCCATAGATAATGATGATGATGATAGATAGATAGATAGATAAATAGATATAGAAAGATAGACAGACATAGATTGATGATAGATAGGTAGATAGACAGATATACATAAAATAAATAGGTAGATGATACATACATACATAGAGATGATAGATGACAGATGCATATAGATAGATATAGAAGATAGATAGATAGATAGATAGATAGATAGATAGATAGATAGATAGATAGATAGATAAAGTTAGATGGGAAAATTTATGAATTTTATAGGATTGCCAACAACTCATCATGGAAACCTTGGTCTACAGTCAGGAACTAAATAATTGAATTTTTATATACTAGACAAAACTGTATTTTTTTTTAACTACACAAAGGAAAGTTTCCCAGCCCAAGCTACTACCAACCACACATGCTTAGACGTTCACGCAGGGCAGAGAAACTGAAACTGCCAGCCTGTTACCTGCTGGATGTTGACCTTAGGGCTCCCAATTTGCCATCTTTATAGTATTAGCAAAGTTAAGGTCTATGTTGCATGAGAGTTTTGTATTGTTTATATTTGCATTTTTTGACCAATAACTTAAAAGGATCATTATTCTTTTTAACCCAAATTAACTGGAAGTACATTCAAGTGCCTTCCTATAAATTTATTATGAAAAGGGTTTCGATTTAGAAAAGCATTTGGCTATTAACATTCTTAGTACCATCTCCTAAGAATGGCTGTGTTACATGAGACAACTTCTTTAGTAAGACTTTCTAAGCTGTGGGATACTTGGATTAGGTAACAGAAACAAGGACACAAGCTTCAAACCATGTGACTCTTGATCTGTACTCAGCCCTCTCCTGAATAGCTGTGTGGTCTTGAGCAAGCCTTGGCAGACCTGGAAGGGCAGTTTCTCTGTGAGATGGACTGGAAAACACTTTGTACTATTGTAAAAAAGATAATGGAGCACTGTGCTGGGTACATTACTTCATTGTCCTAGGAAGGGTCATGGGACCATCTAGTCATTGGCGCATCCTCATTCTGAAGATGAAAACCCCAGCTCCAGAGAGCAAGAGCTAGCTAAAGTCATGCAAGCAGATGGTGCCTAGCCATTGACAGTCTCTAGACCTCACATATTTGTGTATTGTGCCCCAGCTTCTAGTTCTGAGGGCAGATGCCTGTCTGTGCTGCAGTCCTCAAAGACTTATTTGGAAAGCCCATCTTGCTGAGCTTTCCTCTGCACGGCCTCTGATGTTCCTTAGGAATGACTTCTACTGATGAAAGTAAACCTATCTTGTTCATGTTGAGGAGTCCGCTAGTCCCCTGAGGTTACAGTCTTTTGAATAGCACCCTAGGAAAGGGGGCAGAAGCCATCACTCACTGGTTGTGGGCTCCTGTGATCTCTGCAGTGATGCACAGGCTGTGCTGCTGTCCCCACAGAGCAAATGGAAACCCTAGGCTCAAACAAACGGAACATCCTGCTCAGGCAAGCGTAGACACTAACAACAGAGCTCAAGCCCCTCCCCTCTGCAACAGACCTTATTACTCTTTAGGAAAACAATATTGCAAAATAGAGAGAAGAAGGGGTCAGTGGCAAAACTGGGGAAACCGGCACCTTGTCACCGATCTGTCACGTCAAACGCTAACTTAGGGTTTTTCTCCTGCCCACAGTGAGATCTAGGAAGGCTTTTCAGAAAAAGGAATGTTGATTTGTGGCTTGGACTATCCCTAGAAACCAATGCATATAACAGTGTGGACACCCCTGGCTTGGGGCTTCTATCTTTCTAAGGAATAATTAATAAATATTTTCTTTTAGCATATAACAAACAGTTGAACCAAACAATGATGTAAACTGGAAATGACCCAAAATGAAGTGGTTGGCAGTCACTCAGTGAAGTGCATTGTGGTGCACATGTGCGAGTTTGTCACTCCGCCTCTCTGGTGATCTGCACTTAATAGGAATATTTTAAACTATGTAGCTAAGCAACAGAGGTAATTGTTGCTTTCTAGAGCTTTTGTTAGCACTCTAACACAGCCCAAATATGCATAATTAGGTATAATGTCTATAAATCATTATTGTACACATGTGGGTAGTTAAGTGGAGTGAGAGAATAGTTCAATGAATTGAGCATATTCACTGAAAATGCTTTTTATTTGTTTTCTGTAGTTCATAATACTTTAAAATTATCATAACCCTTTACACTTTCTCTTAATAGCCAACTGTGATATTGAGAAAAACTTCATTTGCATTTTAGACTATGTTTAATATATTATTTAAAGCTGGAGTTGCTCTGATGTAGGCTCGGGAGAGGATAGGCTCATCCTATCAACGTTATGTGCTTGTTTATACAGCCTCTTTTCTAGGAACTGAAATGTTAAATTTTTCAGTTTGTGTTGAATAGATCCCAACAAAAGACTGCACCCTATAATCAGCATTATTTACAGGGGCTAGTGTTGTGACTGAATTCTTCTCTGCATCCAAAAATGCTTTTAGTTACTATGGCAATATTTACTTGATCCTGGCAGTCCAGTGTTGATTTAGGGAGATAATTACCAGAAAGGAAGATGATGGAGATGTATTTTTGAGTGTCCTTGTCAGAGACAATGTTTATAAAAAATTGAATGAGACAAAAAAAAAATGCACATTGTCTTCCAGGCAGACACCCTCTCCCACAGCTTCATGCTGATGGCCGTCCTTTCCTCCAATGATGTTTGTTACCCCGGGAGGCACTTCACTTGGTGTCTTTACCAGTCTTTAAGGGGGTTTATCATTTTATGTTTCCCATCCCCCACCCGTCTTGTTGAATTTTGGTGTTGTTGTTCTGGCAGATGTTAGCAGACTCGTGGTGGACTGTTTAGTACATTTCACAGCCTGGTGGGCACTGAGAATGCATGTGGTTTGGATTCTTATTTGGATAGTTTACGTGGGGGCAGCTTTGGTGAACTGACCATACATGCATACAAACATGTATGCGTACATACATACATACATGCATGCATACAAGACAAGGAAATGAGTGGTACTGACAGCTTCTGTGGAGTGGGCTGGACCCTTAGAGGTCTGCTCTTGGTCACAGGACCCAAGCCGCTCTTATCTGACACCCTCAAACCAACTCTCCCTCTCATTTCCTTTCCTTTAGAACACAAACACTTGTACATGTCAGACAAGAACGTGTACCACTATTTAAAGCACCAAAGCCTAATAATTATCCCATTTTGTTTCCCTAAATATAGAATTGTAATTTGACACCAAAAAAGAAGACTTGAGGAGCTTCTGAGTTCCTCAGTTATAATCTATATAGAAGTGTGTGTATCTTGGTTTTAACATTACATAAACACTGAGAACATTTCTGAGAAACCACAAAGAATAAAATTCAAATAAGGCCCCAAAATACAATTCCATGATCCAGAGAAATTTGATGAGCATTTTCCTGCAGTGTGTAGAATACATATTCAAGTTCCCTCTGGATGTAGGAATGTAAGAGGGCATAACAGCAGGAAACTCACTGTGGCGCTGTGCGACAGAAGTATCAACCTCTGTCATAATAGTACCCTAAAAGGACGTAGCTCTTCATTATGCAGAAGATTAGCAAAGTACTAAGCTTATTTTATTTCATTTGTATTTTCCTCATCAATGTTTGTATTAATAGACATTACGCATTATGCATATTTTATAGGCATACCAGTATCCATGCATATATACATGCAGCTTTATACATATACACAGGTATATAAGGTCACATGTGTGTGAATAGTTATGGAAGCTCCTTAAAATATTTTTGCTTTCTTATTTGGTTGATTGACTACGTTTTAAAGGTAGGATCTCACCTGTGGTCAAGACTAGCCTTGCACTTGCTAGCCTCCTTCCTCTGATTCCTAAGTATTGGGATTACAGGTTCCCGTCACTATGCCCAGGCCCTTTAAATATTTTTGTTCTGCTTTTTTTCACCCCAAGATCTGTTTTCTTGTCTTGTAGAGGGAAACATGGTAAAGCCTGTAGCCGAGACCCTTCACTCCCTTGCGCAAGAAAACTCACCCCGGACGGAAGACCAATACCCGTGTTATCCAGAGCTCATGGTCAAATCTCTAATGCACTTAGGCAAATATGAAGAAAGTGTGTCTGTGCCGACCTTAAGAGAAAGCTTAAACGACAGTGGCATCCAGTCTTTAAAAGCAGAGAGTGGCGAGGCAGATGGGTGCTGTACGAGCCACTCAGACGATGGAAGGGACAAAGTCCACAGCTCCCAGCCACCTTTCTGCTCCTCTGGTGACAGTGAAAGTGACTCTGACAGTGCTGAGAATGGATGGGGCAGTGGCTCCATTTCCTCAGAAGACACAGACCCTCACAGAGGCCACAAACACAAGCCAGCATACACTAAAAAGGACCTGCTGGAGGTTCCTGAGATAAAAACTGAAGGTGACAAATTTGCCCCATGTGAGAACAGGTGTGATTCCGACGTGGAAGGGAGAGACCCACAGAACTCCCACATGGAACCCTTGGCTGTCAAAGGCCGCCCTTCCTTCCCAGAGGCTGACGAGGGTGAGAGCCTGGTCCCCGTTACAGAGGAGCCTGGAGAAGTGGATAAAGGGAAGGGGAACCTGAGTTTGTTGGAGCAAGCTATTGCTCTACAGGCTGAACGAGGTTCTGTCTTCCATCACACCTACAAGGAGCTGGACTGCTTTCTCCTGGACCACCTGGTGAGGGAACGGAGGCAAGCCAAGGTTACTGACACTGGCGGAAGACAAATCATTAACAATAAACGTAAGCACATTTTCATATTCGTTGCAGGAAGTCAGGTGATTTAGAATTTGAAAATGTTAAATGCGCCTGTTCCTTCTAAATTAGCCTTTTGACGACTTCATGTAATTTAAAAATCAATTCATAATCATGAAACTTGCCATTTCTTACTTTGCAAGCCACTCTTTTGGTTACTGTGGATGCTGTGGTGTCTTAACACCTAACACCTTTATTCCTTCTGAATTTCTCATTGAATTAGCTCTTCAGAATCGTACCAGACCTTTTAACAATGAATTTATTAAATGATATTTCTTTTAAGACTTTAACTTATTACATTAGGGAAATCGAGTCTAGAATTCAACTTTTCTTTTCTATATTTTGTTCCGGGATTATGGGGCTGTTTTCAGGTTTCAAAATGAAAGACCTCACGTCGCTCGTGAGCCAGGCAGGATGTTCTGAGACTCCTTATGGTTAAGCCAGGTGTTAATCTACTTGTAAGATGGTGCTTTCCCAGCTCTCTAGTGGCAGCCTGTAGATACCTGATCAGTTGTCAATTGACAGGGGGAATGTGCTTGGAGAAGACCTTAGATTGCTCTTCCGACATCAGGGGAGTGATGTATCTCCCCTGCTGGAGGACTATGCCTGTTCTCACACTCAAAGCCTGTAATGTTTGTTAGTGGCCACTCCCAGTAGAACACAGGTGCCCAGAGGAACAGTTTACGTGGCTACGCCCAAGGTCCAGTCAGATTCAGATCTCCAAATAGAGTGTTCTTGTTGTTGTTGGGTTTTTGTTTTCGCAAAGTTTTCTGGAGATTGTTAGACCCCTGGGATCTGATGACCACAGAATCAGGGGAACAGATGAGGGAATACCGTGCTCCTTGATCTTGAGGACTTAGAGGAATGCCATCTGTGTGGTTAGAAGTTCTAACTGGGGAAAGTGATCCACAAGGGAACTGTCTGATAAACAGCCACAAGTCCCTGTGGATACTCACCTGCCACTGAACAAATAACGCCTTGCGACTCTGAGAAAGTACAAAGACACAGGAAGGAAGATGCTGCTGCTGCACGAACAGGCAGCGCAGCTGTGAGTGGGATGTAGCAGGACGCTAACGAGGAATGTGCAGTTGCAGACAGGACTTTGTTTAGAGCTCCATGCACTTCCATCAGTAAGTAATTTCTTAATTTGTCCTTATTTACCTTTTTAAAACGGTAAACTACAAACTCTGTAAAAAAAAAAAAAGGATGCAATTCAATCTAAGTCATATTTTGTTGGTTGTGAGGTCTGTATTTCCACGGTTTACCATCCCTGAAATCAGAAGGGCATGCAACAGTTTAACCTTCAACTTTTTTTTTTAAATCACATATAAAATAATGTTATAGCTTTCAACTGATGATGTTTTTCAGGCAATCAAATCCCATGTTTGTAGAAATTTATTTTAACCTTAATTTCAAATGCCTGATGGGTTTTTTTTGGTTATTTAATAACATTTTAAAATCATCTTCTATTTTCAAAATTAGTAACACAATAAGGCGTGTATATCAACCCTTGGTAGTTTAGTGGCTTAGGGTGCTACTTGGGGAGAGTAGATGAATTAACAGGATGTCGTGTGGCAGAGGCCTGGCATTGCTTTAGGTTTCAAAGCCCCTGAAAGGTGACCAGGCTCAGCTGAGGCAAGCATGGCAGGTGGGATAAGGGTTGCTGTCTGTGCATGGGTACTGATACCCACAGAGCCTGCACTCGGCCTTCATACACCCTCTGCTTGATGCTCCTAGAATCGGGAATCTGGGGCATTGTTCTTGGACCTGCATTCTATGTTTGTAAGTGATCATTCAAGCTGTCATTTATTGCCTTCTTTAAAATACTATCGGATTTGGCAGACACCTTGCTCATGGACTCCGCTGTTAAGGACACAACACAAAGATTTTTAACATGTTGTCCTACCCAAGGCCACAGAGGAGTCAGCAAGGCTCCAGTAAGTTTGTCAAACTCTGCCATGGAATAGTCAGAGGTGAGGCTGTAGTGTGGGCACTGTGCTACCTATCATGTGGCACTTGTCAGGTAAGAAGAGCAAGGGGAACAATGGGGCAAGGCTGCCTGGGATGAAGGAAGATGGTCCCAGGCAAACCAGGACACAGCAGCACTGGAGGATGAAGGCCCCTCATTGTGTTGGGCTACACAATGAAAATGAAAGAAGAGGCAGGCTGAGCGGCTGCCCCTGAGCCCATGCTCAGGTTTCTTATCATGCAAACAGGTTCTGCCCTCCAGAGCATTTTCCTCTGCAGCTTTGTGTTAGGAGGCCCAGGAGAGAGCCACAGACAAAGGGGCATGGTGGACTGTCAGTGGGCCCCACCTGGGCAGGTGCCAGCCCTGTTATCTCCAACACCCTTCCTGGCTTTCCTCAGACACACAGTGTGCCGAAGAGGGGAAGTGCTCCCCGCCAGCCCTGTCAGTGCTTAGAAATGTGGTGGCATGTGGACAAGATCCAAGAGAGGAAGCACATCAAAACAGACTCTGTAGTTTCTCTCCTCTCCGTGAGTGGCACTTTGCAATGGTGTCAGACCCCTCGGTTCACTTCTATCAAACTTCAAAGGCTTTGACCTACAGGTTTTACACGCCTAGATGGACTGGAAACTTGGCATTATATTACTGTTAAGTAAAACCTGTTTGCACCAACGAATAGAACATCACAATCTTAATATACTTCTTTTCTCTTACAGAGTGCAGACAGGAGCATCCCTCGTCATCACTCATCTTAGTTAAATCTTGTCTTTAGTGAGCCACGCTGTCTCCCAGCATCCCTGCCCTTGGCTGTTCTCTGTGCATTTGCAGTACTCTGATTTCAGCCTTCTGACTGGTCCTAAACTGTCAGTGCTGGCTACAACTTGGGGGATCCTCGGCCCCTCCTTCTTTACTGAAACCATGCCCCCATGTAATTGGATTACACACAGCCTGCTGTGCCCCATCTGCCTAGGACTGCTTGTAATCTAACAACTGGAATGACTTGGTTTCACAGAGATATGCCTGTTCATGCGGTGTAGTGCCATAGAGATGTCTGACACATCCCATGTCCGTGACCTTCTCTGGGTGGCTTCCTTCGAGCAGGAGGGTGTGAGCTTCCCTTTCACCTACTCCAGGCCAGCAGCTTCATGGACAGGATCTTACAGATTACTTATTGTCACCATGGTCCTCAAATCTACTCAGTACTTTTGTTGATCCACATTGAGAGTTGCACATCCCTCCTGAAGGCTGTTTTGGTTCTTTCTCTGAGTACTTACATGCTTCTAGCTTTCTGACCAACACACACACACACACACACACACACACACGAACATACAATTTCTCCTGATCAGTATCATCCTGAGCTCAAGTTGGCTTAGTTTGGGCCATAAGATTGCATTTCTGTGTCATTTACTTACCAGTTTGGCCATATGTGCATGCATGTGTGTGCATGTGTGTGCATGTGCATGTGTTATATGATTGTACGTGTATGCTTGAATGTGTGTGTCATGTGTGCACATGGATGTAAATGTGTGTACATGTGGGTGTGCACATGTACATTTGTCTGTGTGCATACGTGTGCATGTTTGTTTGCACAGGTGCATGTGTGTACACATATTCGTATATGTGTGCTCCTATACAAATATATGCATATGTCTGTGCATGTCAATGCCAACCTAATCCATATTCCTATTCTGCACTCATGACATGCATTTATTTATAAGCCTCTCTCTTAACACCCTGAGTACTAGGAAATCAAACTCCTGGCATTTTCTTCATCCCTTCCATCTTGGGCTCACTCCTGGGAACCCCACCCTCACAGGTTCTGAGTCCTTCCGTAACTGGGAAGCCCCGGTCTCTGTTTTCCCTCTTCTTAGATGCCACACTCAAACACTTACCTCCAAAGACTTCTCCATCACCTCAACTCCAAATTTCTGCAGCTGTGACCACAGCATCCCTCTGTGGTCACCTCACATACTCCTGAGAAATTATCCCCAGGGGATACAGATTCTTGGAGTTTTTTTTTTTCCATTTGGTTGTGTAGGACACAGCCTAATGATTCCCATCAGCTGCTCTGCAGAAAGCCAGCTCAACTTCTATGTGAGTAGCTGGTCTACCCTTGCAACTTCACCTGCTGCCAGGGACCCACAAGGACAAAGCCAGAGAGGCCTTCTGCCTATATGGTGGGCTCTTATTCTTGTAATTTTAAATCTGTCTTTCTCTAAACTCTTTCAAAAGTGAATGGCTTAAGGTTAAATAAATTCTCCTTTCTTGCTATTCTTCTTTCTTTCTTTCTTTTTTTCAGGAGCATGGTCACCTTCTGGCACAGGATGACTTTTCATAATAAAGACTTAACTACAATATGTGACATGACAACTTAAAACCATCTCTGTATTTTAACAGTCCCTTGCCCTGTGTCAGCCTTTGCTTAAGAATCCAAGAAAATTAAAAATGTGTTTTGCTTCCACGGGTCTTAGTTGAGGGTTTTATTCAAGGCAACGTAAGAAGAATGTTTATGATGGCAAACCTGAATAGAGTGTGAGTGACCCTGCAAGGCCACCCTATTGAGTGATGAGGAGTAAGCACCATGTGAGTGTCTCAATTCAATTTCTCTATAGATTCGCCAAGGCCTGAAAGGAGGGAGGCCAAGTGCCCCATCCCTGGCTGTGACGGCACGGGGCACGTAACTGGGCTCTATCCCCACCATCGCAGCCTTTCCGGGTGCCCCCACAAAGTGCGAGTTCCTCTGGAAAGTGAGTATCCCTCGTTCTGAGGCCACACCTATGTCATCATCTACACAGGGCAGCCTCATGCAGCTGTTCTCCCTTCCTTTTGGTTAGAATTAGAATGGAAACATAATCTTATCTTCACCTGTTAAGCTATCTCCATGTAACTCTTTGAGGTGGTTGTGTGTTTATTTGTTTCTGATTTTGAGACCAGGTCTGACTTATGCAGCCCTCAGGCCTCTTCCTCTACCATGCCCAGTTTAGCTATTGTTCTAAAACACAGTATATTAGAAAAGTTCAAGAGCAGTAATTCCAGCCGTAGTGACCTCCTGACCTGCCCTCGCCATGAGATCACATGCTCCTTGGAGTTCTCACAGGATGCTCTGTCCCATCTGAGCCCCTTGAAGCAACAGCAGGCTTTCCTCCCTCATTCCTGCTGTAGTTCTTCAGTGCTCTGGGCTGCAGAAGAGAAGAAACAGATTAGCTGGAAACACTGGGATCTTACACAGTTTCTCAACTTGTTACTGGGACAGTTCTTAGGCTACCCCATAAGTAAAAGTAGAGATACCTTGACATCTCCCGCTGTCAGGATTTGGAGAGTCGCTAGTTTTCCCCCCACCTGATCTAACTGCAGTATTAACAGTTCCTTGGTCCAACTATCTGATGCTTCATTCAGGCTTACTCTTACCAGTAGTCATGTGGCAGGGGAGGGTGGATGGACAGATGCAAAAGACACCACTTAAGAAATGAAAAACTGCTACATATGCAGACACCCGGGTTATGGTGAAAGAACTGAAAGAGCTGTGGAACTTGTGGGGAAACAGGATCGCTGCTGCTGTAGAGAAATGGACTTAGTGGGTGACTGACAAGCTTCTCAGGTTAGATAAGGGAGGCAGCAGGCTCTGTCCCAGCACGTGTGTGCATGGCCGCAGAATCACAGAGGACAATTCCTCAACTGACTGTGAGCAGAGCCATTTGGGGGAGGGGATCTGGGGTTAAAACTGTTTGGCAGTCAGAAGAGCTTAGACGTGAATTAACTTTCTGGGTTTTCTTTCTGAAGTTATGAGGGGCTCTTGTTCAGTATGAATACATTCCAGGAAGAATCATGGGGAACTGCCTGTGTCAAGTCATTTGAGCGTAAAATGGAGAAGTAAATTTGATGCTGTCTTTGTATGTATGTATGGTGAATTGTTCTTACCTTTAACATGATATTTTATGCTTAGTTCTTGCCATGCACGAGAATGTGCTCAAGTGTCCCACCCCAGGATGCACAGGAAGGGGACATGTGAACAGCAATCGGAACACTCACAGAAGGTATTCTCATAACTTGCCAATAATTTACAATAATTATTATTATAATTAATAATAATTGCAAAGTGCAAAAGAAACTTTCCTCAAATGAAATAATGGGCCGTGGGTTGAGAGAACTGGTGTGTCATTATTAAATGCTTGAAATAACTGCCAAGAAGTCTCAACCTCAGAAAAATTTATATTAGTGGTCAACTAATATAAAGAAGCAGTTGTGTCGGAAGATGCTCGGGCTCCGTGTCCAGAGGGAAACATGCACAGCACATTCTTCTCCACCCTTGGTCTCACAGCACATGTGGATATTGGAGGCTGTCGTCAGTGTTCCTTCTGGGTTTTCCCACTCAGTAGATTTTAGAAGGGTTTTAAATTTCTAAGTATAGGACTTTGAGTGTAAACTAAGCAAGGCGTATATGCCATTTTTATTAAAATTTAAATGAAAATTAAACTAAACCAAAAGCACATTGTATGTATTTACATACAAATATATGGTGTATACATGTGGATATTTTAAGTAAAATTTTATTTTATTTTTGCCATGCATTTTTAATGTTTATGTGTTTTTCGCCTGCATGTATGTCTCTGCACCACATGTGTGCAGTGCCCACAGAGTATAGAAGAGGGTGCGGACTTTCCCAGAACTGGAGTTATAGATAGTTATGAACTGTCATGAAGGTGCTGGGAATCAAACCCAGGTCCTTTGGGAAAGTAGCCACTGTTCTTAACCACAGAGTCCTCTTTCCATTCCTGTATTGTTTTAATTTCATGCACACATTTTATATTACACATGGAGAGTGTGGTTATGAGTTATGGTGTGGCTTAAAATAATATCACCAAAAAGTTTCATATTTGTGCTTTCAATTTAACTAAGATATAAAATTTAGTCTCTAAAATTTTGCTAAAATTCCTAAGGTAGGCATGGAGTTTTCATGCTCATTTCTGTAGTCAGACAATTGTCTGTGGGAATGAGCACTTTGGTTTTAAAAGACTGAGTTTCAGAATTTTTTGGTATTTCCCCATTACTTAACATGTTGATTTTTTTTTAAAAAAAAATATATTCACTAGTTGTCACCTCTGAGATGGAGCTAGGGAACAAATGTAGACACTGCATTTTTAAACCCTTTGGGTTCTTTTGTATGACAATGGTGCTAAGTGAACTATTAATATGACTTAACCTTTGCTGTACGCCAAGGGTGCTGTGTGTCTGTGCCAAGCCAGACCTCATTGTCACACTCACTCACATCCTCCAACGCTTCTTTTTTTTGAAACAGTCTTTCAGGTTGTCCAATTGCTGCGGCTGAAAAGTTGGCAATGACCCAGGACAAAAGTCAGCTTGATTCTTCCCAAACTGGACACTGTCCTGAGCAAGCTCACAGGTATGAACCCTCCTGTTCATATTGGATCCCCCCATCAGAGCCTCTGTTCCATGTGTGTCATTTCTCTGACGTCTGCCTGACATATTCAGTCACCAGTAGACTGATGTAGGTAGCCAGTTTGCAAGGCCAGTGAATGATAACATCATTCAAATGATCTAGGGGATATTTCAGAAGTTTAACTTAAATTCCCTCTCTTTACAAGGCTAGCATAATACTGGCGTGTCCAAAAGAAGGAAATATACAGCCTCATACATTAATCAAATTTCTCTGTCACTAATATAACACCAGGTAACCTCCCATTTGTGATGGATTTCTTTCCTGCCTGGAGAAATCTTCATCAGGAACATTTCAAAGTGTGTGATTATTATGTGATGTCCTTAGGTTCACATATACACAGGGCTTCCATGGTAGATAGCTAGACACAAAGGTCTCCCATGGTCCCCTGAGTGCCCAGGTTCCTCATAATATTTAATAGTTTCAAAGAAATTGTACATAAAATGAGTGTTGATACTTAAGGTAATAGAAAGTTTATTCTGCAACAATCATGCATGTAGTAAACGTTATTTGAGAAGAAATAAAGGCATCGAATAACTGTTGTAGGTAGGTTAATATTTCCAGGGTATTCTACTTAACATGGGGTTCTTCATTAGTATTGGAATGTTCTCTTGATTCTCTGTAAGTACGCATATGAAAAGTTACAACTGAGTTTCTTGTTTAATCATTGCTTTAGACGCTAATGTCACTTTGGATAAGAGTAGTTCTACAATTTCAGGGTGACAAACCAGCTTGCAGTAACATCTGCTCATCCCTCAAGTATTTATTCAAAAACAAATTTTTCATACATTTCCCTTCCCCAGGTTCTCCCCACCTCCCGACCCACCCAATTTCATGTGTGCTCACTTACTCTCCCCACTCTAAAAAAAAGAATAAAAAAATCCAAAAAAGTTAAAATCAAAATAAGCAAATAAAAATACCCCCATAAGACAAAAAGTAACAAAATATTTTTGCATGCACTATGGAGTTGGTTTTATGTTAAGCAATTACTCCTGGGCATTGGCCTGCCCTGGACTGTAGTTGATATATCCAGTGACACTCCAGTGGAGAAAATTGATCTTCCCTTTCCCAGCAAGAATCAGTTGCAAAGGCCTTCTCCACTGGGGGATGGGACTTCATGTTCATTCCCCTTCTCTATGCTGTGACTGTGTCTAGTTTGAACTTGCTCGGATCCTACGCATGCTGTCATAGTCTCTGTGAATTCATATGTGCATCAGTCCTGTTGTGTCTGGAAGACACTGTTTTCATAGAGTTATCCACACCTCTGGCTCTTAAGATCTTAAGATCACCTCTTCTTCTGTGTAGATCCCTGAGCCTTGAGGGGAAGGATTGGATGAAGACATCACACTTAATACTGAGTGCTCAAAGTCTCTCAGTCTCTGAACATAGATGTGTGGGTCTCTGTGTAATTACAATCTACCACAAAAAGAAACCTCTCTGATGAGGGCTGAGCAATACTCTTACCTATGAGTATATCAGTAAAGTACTAGCGGTCATTTTAAAGTTATGTTCCTTTATGGTAACAGTGTTATTAGATTTTCCCATAGGTACATGACCAATCTAGTCTCATGTTCTTGACCACTTTAGCAGAGTCAGAAATAGGTTCCATCTCATGGAGTGGTCATTAAAGCCAAAATATGATTGGTTATTCCTGTAACATTTGTGTCACTATTTACTGGTATCCTTTATGTAGGTCATTAATGTCAGTTGCAGGGTTATAGCTGGTTGGTATTATTTCTTTTGTTTTCTGGTAGCATGCAGAATATCTTGCACCATGAATGCTAGTCAGTAGGGGTGACTACTGGTTAGGCACCAGGTTGAGTTTTCAAAGCCAGAAGTATTGTATTCAACAAAAGTCCCTACAGTCAGGTTGTAGAGAGTAACCAAAAATCTTAGAAATCACCTGTTATTTCTAGAAGGTAAGGGTGGTCTATAGTAACGCTTTGGCCCATTGGGTCAACAAAATGTGAGCTCTATCTAGCATTGAAGATTTTACTTGGTGGCATGAAATATTTAATTGGGCCATTGTCTCCCACACTATATAATGACTCCATTAAATTTCTTTCTTCTATGCATATATGTTTAGGAAGCCCCTATAGTAGTAGGTTTCCTTACGGCTTTACAAGTGGCCTTTAGTGTTAGTTGCCCCTCCAATATTTCCTCCTTTGCCCTGACCTCCCATTCCCCTCTCAGCTTAATCCTCACATTCTACTTTGCTATTTACCTCTTTATGGCACTAAATTCTATTTCCTCTTCCTTGGGAGATCATCTCCTCCTCTTTGGTCCTAACCTAACTTCTGTCATTATTATAATTAAAACACATATAACCATGTATAAGAGAATAACAGTATCTGTCTTTTGAGGTCTGGGTTATCTCACTCAGAGTAATTGTTTCCAACTCTAGCCATTTATCTGCAAATTTTATTCTTCTCCACAGGTGAAGAGTAGTCTATTGTATAAATGTACCACATTTTCATTATACATCTTCAGTTTTGGACATCTAGACTCTTTCCAATTTCTGGCTCTCGTGGATCAATGAAAATGAGTGAGCACATATCTCTGTAATAGGGTATAGAGTCCTTTGGATGCATGCCTCAAAGTGGTGTAGTTGGAACTTGAGGAAGAATGATATTTAGCTTTTACAGGAACCTCTGCGATCATTTCCATAGATGCTGTACCAGTTTGCACTTGCACCAGTAATAAATATATGCTCCTCTTTCCCTGCTTTTTCACCAGAATGTGATGTTACTTGCTTTATTCATCTTGGCCTTTCTGAATGGGGTAAGATGAAGTCTCAAAATAGTTTTGATTTGCATTTCTCTAATGTCTAAGGATCTTTAAAGTTCTCTGAAGAGTTTCCTCATCATTTGAGATTTGAGAAATCTCTTAGTTTTGTACTTCCTTTTAGCTGAGTTATTTGTTTCCGTGGTGTCCATATTTTTTAGTCCATATATTTTAGATATGAACCCTCTTTCAGTTGTAAGTTGCTTCATTTTTTTATATTTCGTTAGCTGACACTCTACTTGAGTTATCATGTTCTTTGCTGTACAGAGCCTTTTAGCTTCATGAGATTCCATTTATTAATTGTTGATCTCTGTGCCCACACTCTCAGTATCCTGTTGAAAAAGTCTTTTCCTCTGCCAGTAAGTTCAGTTCTAGTCCCCACTTTCTCTTCTGTCAGATTCTAGTATCTGGATGTACTGGAGGTCCTTGATCTAGCCTGGGTTGAGTGTCGTGAAGGAGAAGGGTGCTAGATAGGGATCTAGTTTCATTCTTCTACATAGAGTCATTCTGTTTGACCAGTATAGCTTGTTGAAGATGCTGTCTTTTCCTCAGGGTTTATTTTCATCTTCTTTGTCAAAAATTGGGTGTCTGTAGGTATGTAGAATTATGTCTGGGTCTTCAATTCTACTCCGTTATTCAATGTGTCTGTTGTTTTGCCAATCTCATGGGTTTTGTATTATCTTAGTACTATAGTTCTGTAGTACAAATTGAAATCTGAGTGATACCTCCACCAGTTCTTTTATTATTTAGAATTGTTTTAGCTCTCCAGAGATTTTTGTGTTTCCAATTAAGGTTGAAGATCATTTTGTTCAATTTCTGTGAAGAAATGTATTGGAGATACTTTTTGCTTTAATCTTTGTCAATTAAATTTATTCGTTGATTTTTACACCCCAGTAGCAGTTTCTCCTCCCTCCTCTCCTCCTAGTCCCTCCCCTACCACAATCTACTCCTCCCTGTTTCCCTTCAAAAGAGGCAGGCCTCCCATGGGTATCAACAAAGCATGTTATATCAAGCTGAAGTACAACTAAGCTCCTTCACTTGTATTGAGACTGGGCAAGACAACCTAGGAAGAGGAATAGGTTCCCAAAGCCAACCAAAATATTAGGGACAGGCCCTATGTCTACTACAGGTGCCCCACAATTAGGCAGTCACATATATGTACAGGACATTGGTTGGTCCCGTGCTGGCTCCCTGGCTGTTAGCCCAGACTCTGTGAGCTCCTATGAGCCAGGTTAGTTCTTCCTGTGAGTTCCCTTGTGATGTTCTTGACACCCCCCTTCCCCAGCTCATACCTTCCTTCCTTCCTCTCTTCATCAGGATTCCCTGAGCTTGACCCAGTGCTTGGCTGTGAATCTCTGCATCTGTTTCCATCAGTTCCTGGATGAAGGCTCTCTGATGACAATTGGGGTAGTCACCAATCCCCTGTACTTCCCATAAGCAGGACAGACTGTAGGTCAAAGGTTGTATGGTTGGACCAGCGTCCTGGTCCATCTGCTGGAAGTCCTGCCTGGTAATGTGTTGGAATTGTGATGAGGATTGAATTAAATCTGTTTGAATTAAATTGAATCAAAGAACTTTTAGCAGACTGCCCATTTTCACTATCCTAATCCTACTGATTCATGAACACAAGGGAACTTTCCATCTTCTGATATCTTCGTCAATTTCTTGCTGCAGTGTCTTAAAGTTTTTATCACTTTTACTTGCTTGATTAGCCCCAAGAATATTCTGAGGCCATTGTGAAAGGTTTTGTTTCCCTGAATTCTTTCTCAGTCTTTCATTTGTACATAGGTAGGATACTAATTTTTGTAAGCAAGTTTTGTGTTTTGCTACTGTTTCCTGGTGGAGTTTTTAGGATTGTTTATGTATAAAATTGTATCATCAGCAAGCAAAATACTTTGACTTCTTCCTTTCCTACTTGAAACCCCTTGATCTTCTACAGTTGTCTTATGCTAGTGAAGACTTGAAGAACTGTATCAAATAAGTGTGAAAAGAGTGGACAGCCTTATCTTGTTTCTGATTTTAGTTGAAATGCTTTGAATTTCTCCCCATTTAGAGTGATGTTAACTGTGGACTTGCCATAAATTGTCTTTGTTATGTTGAAGTATGTCCCTTGTATCCTCAGTCTCCTTAGGACTTTACTATAAAAGGGTTAGATTTAGCCAAAGGCCCTTTCTGCATATGCATTTTATTTCCTAGTCTGTATTTGTACTGGATTATGTTGATTGGTTTATTTATATTAAATTATTCCTACAACTCTGGGATGAAGTCAACTTGATCATGGTGGATAATCTTTTTTATGTTTTTGAACTCCGTTTGCTAGTATTTTATTGAGATTTGCACATATGTTCATAGTGTATATTGTTTTATAACTTCCTTTATGATGGGTCTTTGTGAGGGTTTTGTTTGTTAGTTTTGTTTTTTCAACCCAGGGTTTCTCTGTGTGGTAACGCTGGTTGTCCTGGAGTTTATTCTGGCCTTGAAATCACAGAGATCTGCCTGCCTCTGCCTCATGAGTGCTGGGATTAAAGGTGTATGCCATCACCACCTGGCTGTATATTTTTGATATCATGCTAATAGTGACTTTGTAAAAGGAACTGGAAAATATTCTCTCAGTTTCTATTTTGAAGAATTATTTGAGGATTATTGGCATTAGCTTTTCTGTGAAAATCTGGAATAATTCTGTGATGAATCTGTTTGGCCTTGGGCTTTTTGGGAGTTGGGAAATTTAGGTAGGGGCCAGATTTTTAGTTACTGATTCTATTTCACTAGGAGCTATGAGTATGTTTAAATTATTTAACTTGACTTTGGTAGGTCATATATATCAAGAAATTCACCCATTTCTTTTAGGTTTACAGTTTGGTTGAATAAAACTTTTTAAAATAAATCCTTTTATTCTCTGAATTTTTTCAATATGTATTGTAATGTTTCCCCTTTCATATCTAATTTTATTAATTTTATTTTTTTCTCTGTGTACTTTCGTTACTTTTGGTAAGATTTTGTCAACCTTCCTAATTTCCTTGTATCAATTCTTTGTTTCATTGATTCTTTGTATTGGTGTGTTGTTGTTTCTATTTTAAAGATTTCATAATTTGTGAGTTTGAGTATTTCTTTCATCTACTCTTTTGTGGGTATTATTTATTTGTTTTTCTGGAGCTCTGAGGTGTATCACTAAGTTACTAACGTGAAATCCTTCCATTTTTTACGTAGACACTTAGTGCTATGAACTTGCCTCTTAGGACAATCTTCATTATGTCCCATAGTTTTAGGTTTGTTGTTTTTTTATTTTCATACAATTATAAAAATGTTTTAATTTCCTTATGGATTTCTGTCTTGATCCAGTTTTAATTAAGTAATAAGTTGTTTAGTTCCTATGAATTTGTATACTTTCTGCTATTCTGATTTTGTTAATATCCTGCTTTAATCTTTGGTACTCAGATGCAGGATGACATTTCAATTTTCTTATATATTTTGACATTTGCTTTTTGTCATAAAATGGGGGATTACATTTGGAGAAAGTTTTGTGAATGCTGAAAGGAAAGTATATTCTTTTGTGTTTTAGTGAAATGGACTGTAGATATCTGTTAGGTCCATTTGATTTATGATGTTTCTTTTTATTCTTTAATTTTTTGTTTAGTTTTTGATGAGACTTGGAGACTGAAATCATCTACTATCACTGTGTGAGGGTCAATGTGATAAGGTGAATGTATTCCTTTTAAGATCTTGGGTGCCCTTGTGTTTAGTGCATAAAAATTTAGAATTGTAATATACTCTTGGTAGATTTTTTTCTTTAGTGAGTATGTAGCATCCTTCCCTATCTCTACTAATTAGTTTTTTTTTTTTCATCTGCTTTGTTAGATATTATAAAAGCTACACCTGCTTAATTCTTGGTTCCATTTCCTTGGAAAACCTTAAAGTTGTGTATATCCTTGATGAGAAGATACGTTTTAGATTATACAGTAGATATCTTAAGATATAGTAAAAAGATGAATCCTGTTTCCTAAACCAACCTATTAGTCTGTGTCTTTTTATTAGAGAATAGAGACCATCAATGCTGAGAGTTGTTAATGAGCTGTGTTTATTAATTCCCACTTTTTGTGGTATGGATTTCTTTTCTTGTCTTTGAATTAACTCTTCTTGGTTTACTTATTCCTTATGTTTTCTTGTGTGTAGTTAACCTTCTTGTCAGACCAAAGCATTCCCTCTAGTACCTTCTATACAAGTGGATTGAAGACAGAAATTTCTTAAATTTGACTTTAATCATGAAGTGTTTTTTTTCTCTGTCTATTGTGATTGTTAGTTTTGCTGAGTATAGTAGTCTGGCTGTCATCTGTGCTCTCTCAGATCTTGTCCAGGCCCTTCTAGGTTTCAAAGTCTCCACTGAGAAGTCAGATGATATTCTAATAGATGTGCCTTTATGTGTTACTTCATCCTTTTTCCCTTACAGCTTGTAATATCCTTTTATCATTCTGTACATTTAGTGTTTTGATTACTATGTGTTGTGGGGGAGTTTCTTTTCTGATCCTTTCTCCTTGATGTTTGTTGTGTTTCTTGTACTTTTATAGGCATCTTTTTTATATATTAAAGATATTTTCTTGTGTGAGTTTTGTTAAAAAATATTTTCTATGCTATGACTTGGGTTTCTTTTCCTTCCTCTCTCTCCATTCATTATTCATGGGCTTGTCTTTTTGTGGTTTCCTGAATTTCCTGAATGTTGTGCCCACTTTTTGTTTGTTTTAAAGATTTAACATTTTCTTTGACTGAGATACCCACTTTCACTACTTTGCCATCAAGATCTTAAAAGTATGGAAAAGAAAATTTTAATCTGTTGATGAGGGTTAGTTCTAAGGGTTATATTTTGATTTGTTTTGAAATCCTAAGTGTTTCATTTCCAATATTATTTTAGTTTGTTTCCTTTAGTAATTCTGGTTTTTTGTTAATTTCTACTTTCTTAAATTATTTTCAACTGTTTGTTAATGTTTATATAATATCCATTAAGGCATTTATTCATATACTCATTAATGTCTTTAAAATTATTTATAGCTGCTATTTGGAGCCCTTATATTGTTTCTTAGCTAAATTGAATTTGTGTGAGCCTATTACAATATGGTTTCTGGCTTCAGGAAGAGGCATATTTTTATGGTTATTAATGATTGTGGTTTTGTGCTGGATTGTAAGCATCTGGAGTTAGGACTTTTGAGTATTCCTTAGTATAGCTATCTAGTCTCCTCCTTTCTCAGGTGGCTGTTTTAGTCTTTGGTTTCTGTTGCTTAATCTGTGTCCTAATCAAGTGTGGTGGCTCTGGAATTCCTGGTAGGCAGTAGCAATTCCAGCTACTTTGAAACCTGACGAAAGTTTCTTTCTATTTTTTTCAAACTATTTCTTGCCTTTTACAAGGATGAATTTGGTGAAGCAAATTGAGTTTAACTTCCGCTCACAAGCCATCACCTCTCCAAGAGCCACTGCACCAAAAGAACAAGAGAAGTTTGGGAAAGTACCATTCGATTATGCCAGTTTTGATGCCCAAGTTTTTGGTAAACGTCCTCTCCTACAAACAGGGCAAGGACAAAAGACACCACCATTTCCTGAATGTAAGCTTCAAATTTTAATCCTAACACTCATTACCCTGCAATGCATCTTGTGTAGAGAGGGTTTATATATTCAGATATATCGTGTGTTCTCTAGAGATAACAGAACAGAATAGTGAAATAAGTAAGTTAACTATTCTTACAAATTTTATATCAAAGTTACACTGAATATTGTAAGTCATTCATTATTTCTCAGATAGTGCCATTATTGAATCTAAATATAACAGTGCTAAGGAGATAATTAGGATTATGATTAATATATTGAAAACTATGACAGCTGTTATACTATATTATTTTAATTCATGTTGTGATCATGGCAATCTAATAATATGAAATATGTAATACTATTTAAAACACTTAAATTATCAAAAGCCATCAGACTGAAGGTAGGGAATGCTGAAAAATTCAAGAAACTCATTAAGAAATATGAAATACACTAGGATAAAAACATAAGACTATGAAAACATTGACTAATAAATTTAAGGATTAGTTGATATAGACACCTTAAAAATAGGTTAAATAGTAGTCTCATTAATTCTGACATGAGTGGAGAAGACTGAACTGAAAGGCTATGCAGTGGAGAAGACTTGCTGATCTTGCATATACATTTGTTTTAAGCATGCTAATGAAAAGATGGAGAAGCAGGTGTCAGGACCAAATGCAGAAAATGATGGGTAACACACCTTCAGTAAGAAACACCCACCCACCTGGAGTCCTCTGTGGGCCATACATTTACTGCAGCCTTAAAAAGTGATGACTCTCTCAGATCTTACACCTGAATGGAGTGAGCATCCTGTGAGTTCAGTGTTTGCTTCATTATGTCATGTTGACCCACGCTTGCAGGAACCTAGAAGGCTACCTAGAACCTGCCAATGAAGATCCCAGGGATTCAGAAATTGCTAACATGTACAAAGTCTGGGTTTTCACCCTTTATCCCCGTCCAGATAGGTCAGAAACTTGAAAGGAGTTTATCCATCATTAATGAGCATAAAATAATAATATAAATGATATACTTACTCTTAATCAAAAGCGGTCCCAACAAACCTGAGTATCATATGACAACTTGTTAGATTGTAAGATTTGGGAACTTATTCTCTATGGATGCACATCTTCTTAGACCGAGATGGAGGGGGGAGGGCCTTGGGCTTCCCATAGGGCAGGGTAACCTGCCCCATCTTAAGGAAGCAGGGGAAGGGCGGTGGGGTAATGGGGGAGCGGGAGGTCTGGGAACAAGGGGAGTAAATGTAAATTTTTCTTTTAACAATAAAAAAAAGAAAAATTATACACACATAATGTTTTTATCTAGTAGCCCGATTTGCATAAATATTTTTATTATATGTGTACAATGAACACATGTGCATATTTACTTAATTTATATGCAGGGGGATGAAGAGTGCACTAATGACTCATATTGTTTGGTTTTCAGTTATAAAAAAAAACCATAATACAGTTAGTAACATTAATATCTTTTAGTTACAGGAATAATATTCAGCAATATCTTTTAGAAAACAGTTAGCAAATCTTTAAAATAAGCAACACTTAATCCAAAACTAATAGCCAAGTGCTTTTATATCATTATATCCTGGTTGTTTCTTCCATACCTTGAGTGGTGCTGACAAACAGCCCTCAGTTAAGAGAAATTTGCATAACTATCCCTCAGAAAACTGTGACGAAAACTGTGACGCCCACAACAAAACACAGAAAGTCAGCCTTGGTAACTAAATGGCCTTTCTCTTCACCTTGAGAACAAGCCCTCTCTGTTAAGAATAGAGCAAGCATTCATTCCAAGTAATCAAAATACATCCCATGTCTAAGCAGAAACCTCAGTGAGAGCAGCCCCTGAAAGGTGCCTGCTCTCCTGAGTCAGGGTCTTCAGCCTGTTGGGCTCGTGCACACACCTGTCCTGGGCTGTTCGCAGTATATGATGGGTTTTGCACATTTCTTAACCTACAATTTTGCATGCATGTTGCTAATTCACCTGCCCTGTAACATTGGTGATGGAGTCTCTATTCCCTATAAAGAATCCAAGAACTCCTTAAGAGAATGGGTATCTTTGAAAAATTGCCTCACCGAGTCTGTGCACCTTGGTGAAACCTGCCTGTGTAACCTTCATTTAACGTACCAACAGATAATGGTTCTGCTTTAATTTATTTTAATGAAAGATGTTTTGTCTTTAAAAAAAAATCTTTGATGACTGAAGCCGAGTACATGCAATTGCTAATCAAATCTCTCTTCAACAGCAAAGCATTTTTCAAATCCAGTGAAATTTCCTAATGGGCTGCCTAGTGCTGGCGCCCACACACAGAGCACAATCCGTGCCAGCTCTTATGGCCATGGTCAGTGCAGTGAAGACACCCACATAGCAGCAGCTGCTGCCATCCTGAACCTTTCCACCCGCTGCAGGGAAGCCACAGACATCCTCTCCAACAAACCACAGAGCCTGCGTGCCAAGGTAAGCCAGGCCAAGAGCATAGAAGGTGGGCCAGCGCGTGAGACTCGAGAATCAAGCGCCGTTCATGTTCCTTACTGCATCCACTCGCTTCCCACCCAAGCAGAGATGAGCTCTCAATGGGTTTGAGAAAGGAAGGTGTGCTTATCTTGGGGGTCTAGTCGTCTGCGGAGCAGTGACTTATGAGGACACTTAAGGAAAATCTCATCACTTTCTGTTAGGAGGCGGTTGGTGAGCAAGGAAAGAGAGATGCTATTACAGTATCTCTACTGTGGAAGCTGTTTGCTGCCTGCAGGTCAGAGCCACTTAGAAACGGCCACTGGTGGAACATTCTTGAAACTGACCTTGAAGTTATGTTGTCCACATCACCTCTGCACAGTGTGACAATATCTAGGTTGTAGTGTTCTCATAAGACCCACATTACAGTGACTTATCAGACTGAGGAGAGTAGAGGCTTTACTATTTGATCCAGAACCACATTCTAGGATCTTTGTGAACACAGTACATATCCTAAGAGATTAATCATATTTTCCGTAGCCTTCTGTGGGGAATACATAGTCACACATATGGTGACCCAATGAATTCACAAAGACCCTGTATGCAGTGGGCCACCATGGAGGCTGTAAGGGCTCAGTGTTTCCCCTGTTTATACAAACGGCCTCACTTAAAGAGCTTGTCACCTATCTAGATAGCTAGAAGCCTGCCGACATAGAACACTCAGACATTCTCTTGTCACGGATTTTACCCTTGATTTCCTGAGTGACTCTCAGACCCTGGAGTCTGTGCAACGCAAGCTGAGACATTTCCCTTTAAGGGCAGCTCCATCCTTGTGTGGTCAGCTGCTTGACTGTGCTGTGCCAGGCTTTCAGGAAAGCAGGTAGCACGGTGCCACCAAGCATTTGACAGAAGAATCAGAATTAGCTTCTGGAAGAAGCCAAGCCAAGTAAGCCCCAGGAAGAGGTGGTTGCCAAAACCCACTCAAAAACAATCTTTAAACAAATGAGGTTCTTAAACAAAGAAAAAATATATCCTCTAAAAATATGGAGAAAATGTGCAACTCTCTGAATTCATAATGCCAGCCACAAATTACTGACACAGGAGAAAAATTTGAGGGATTGTACAACACAACTTTATTTTTAAATTGACATTTTAAGGTCTGATTTATTTTCACTTTTTAAGAATGTTATAGAGGTGCCCGGTTCCAGAAATACTCCAAGGTCTTCCTTCTAGTGCTTTCTTAGATGTTGTCTTAGAGGAGATGAGATATGCCATCATGTTATTTGGGGTGAAGCAGCTGGTGACACTGCCAAGAAGAACACTGTCCACTTGCACACACTCACATTTCCTGCTCCCTGGGATGCTTCTGACACCTGAGATCATCAGGTTCCATTAAGTGGCTGATCTCAAGCAAGTAACACACAGATGACTACCAGCTGAGTGGCATTTTCTTGTCAGTCGGCTCTCTTTTAAAGACATGATTTTGATCAGAAAAAACACCGGTGTAATCACCACATTTCCAAAAGCCATATAATCCTTTTCTAGTGTCTGTCTGTCCCCTCCGTGTGTCAGCGAGGCTCTGTGCAGCAGACCTGGCCTTCCCAAGACAGCGTCCTCTCCAACACAGCCCTACCCACTGATGCTAGGATGCAGGCAGTGCAGACAGAAAGGGCTTAGATCAGCTTCTAAAAGGAGCCATTTAGACCAGCGATCTTTAAAAAACAGTTCTATGAGAAGTACAAACACAGTGGTTGTTAACGTAGGATGAATATGGCTCCCCAGCATCCCTGTGAACAGTACTGCTGAACTCCGGAGCAGACTTCTCTCATCCCCACACAACTGTATCAATGCCTAGAACTCTGTCTTCATTAGTGTTCTGAATACAGAACTGTTGCTCACAAATTTTCCAAAACAACCCTTTTAGAAACAAAACAAAACAAAAACAGGTTCATTAACTCTTCAGACCTGCATCTAAGCAAACCGTGCTGGGTGTGCGGCTTTGCTGTTGCCAGCAAACCCGGGATTAGCTGCCATCTTCTGCTGAGCATTGGGTGCCAGCCGAATTCTTCCTCCAGTAGTTTTGAGTTTTTTCTCTCTATCATAGGTTGTTAGAGCCATTATCTCTCAAAGTTCATAGCCGTAAGATCTCCTATGTCTCATATTTAGAAGCAAATGCAGAAAAAAGTGTTTTCTTATTCTACCATTGTGTCAGTATACAAGACACATTGGCAAGTGGGGGGCCTAAGCGCTGGGGTTGCGTCCACCACTGGTTAGACTAGTGGTTGTCAACTTATGGGTTGCGACCCATTTGCGGATAAACTATCCTTTTCACAGGGGTCATCTAATAGCATCAGGAAACTCACTGCAATTTGTAACGGTAGGAAAATTACAGTTATGAAGTAGCAATGAAAATAATTTTATGGTTGGGGGTCACCAATATTAGACGATATTAAAGGGTCGAAGCATTAAGGAGGTTGAGAACCACTGTTTTAGCATGATGTCAGACCTTGAGTTCAAGGAGCTTACAGAGAAGCAGTAGGAAAGGAATGCCCAGCCCTTGGATGTCTGAGGCAGAGGTGGGCCTGTGGAGGGTGGGGCTTGCGTGGGTGGCTTCACAGTGCCTTCCATCTGAACTGGAGATGGCTGGTTTCTTCCTTTCCTCTTGTTTCCATCCAGAAATACTTGCTGTCAACATCTCTTCTGTTGCTCACAGCACAGAGATTTTATTAAAGAGAACACTGTGGCCTGAAGGCCAAAGCCTGTAAAACTTAAAAATGCTGAAACCCCACCTCAGGTACATGTAGATTTTTCTGCAAAGACACCACTGACTCCGCACTAAGTAGGGTTCTGAATTGGTGATCTGCAAAACACTCAGATTGTTTTCAGAGGGACAAGGAAGCTCTGAGTCCCCACATAAATAGAAAGACATGAGGGACAATGTTCAAGTTTCTATTGCTATGAAGAGACCCCATGACCACAGCAACTCTTAGAAAGGAAAACATTTAATTTGGGCTGGCTTACAGTTCAGAGGTCTAGTTCATTGTCATCACGGTCAGAAGCGTATCAGCATGCAGGCAGACATGGTGCCCAGAAAAGTCTCAGCTACATCTGAATCCTCAGGCAGCAGAACGAGTGAGTTACTGGGTCTGGCTTGAGCTTCTGAAACTTCAAAGCCCACCCTCTAGTGACACACTTCCTCCAATAAGGCCACACCTACTAATAGTGCCACTCCCCGTGAATCTACAGGGATTATTTTTATTCAGACCACCACAGATGACATAGATAACTTATCCTGCTATGCACAATGTTGTCCATTTAATCAACCTGTGTTCTCTGCACACCAGGTACACACCATAACTGTGCAAAGAACATCAAGCCATGTCTAACATGTCTAGTAACTTTCAAAACCTGAGCTCACTACATTTTATATTTTAGGAGAAACTATTTGTGTTAAAATACCATTTTAGCTCTGCATAACATGTTCATACCACCAAATCTCTTTCACATGGCTTAAGAAATTAAGAAAGGAGAAAATAATTTATACAATTAGTTCTTGTAAACATTATACAGGTTAAAAGGTTATTTTCTCTGAAATACTAGTATTTTTTCTATTCTAGTACTTTTGTTGGTTTTAAGATAAGGAGAATGTCCTTCATCTTTATTTGACATAAATAGGAGTTTTAAAACATAAATTGGTCGTGCTGTCACATACCTTATGATACTTCTGCCTGGCCATTGGGACTCTAGGGAGGAGGAGAGCCATAAGTGTAGATGGCCAGAGAGTGAGCATCCTAGAATTGCTGAGGACTTTCTGTCCATACCCCTGGGAGCTGTGCCAGCCTGTGGCAGATACGGTCTACTTTTTCTACCCCCATTCTAATGCATAGAGGTAAAACATGCTTCAAATCCATCTTTATCCTCATCCCTGCTGCTTGCCAAGCATTCTGTTGTTTGTTTTGGTGTTTTCCCCACCTGTTTAGACAAAATGACATATGCGCCGTTCCTTAAAAGAAAACAAAAATTTGACACTTGCTTGAAGTGTTTAAAGTTCAAAGTCTGTTTTTGCTTCAACAAGGCCGAGAAACAGCATGCCATTAGTGCCGCCTGCTCGCAGGAATACACCAGTGGCCTCTGGGTGGTTAGAGCTCAAAGAAGCTTTTAACATCTGAGCACATTGTGAGTGCAGGGATCATAAAGCACTGACTCTATAGGTGTATTGTAACTAGATATCCATAGATAGCTCCTTGCTGGGCATGGTGGTTCAGCCTGGGAACCTCAACACCAGAGAGACTGAGATAGGATGTCAAGAGCTTGAGGCCATCCTGGGCTATGTAGCAAGATCCTGCCTCAAGACATGTAAACACATGAAGTACTGACTCTTTAGCCCTGTGAATAGTAGTTGAGGGCTATGTCTCTCTGGGGATAGATTTATAGAATACCTACTATGTGCTAGGTAGCACTTGCAGCTCTCTGACCATGTTAATCCTTCTAGAGCCTCCTAAAGCCAACAACATAGATAATAATTTCCCGTTTTGTCATGGAAGAAATGGTGGTGCAGAAATACTGAATAATTTTCTGAGAGTGCCATGGCTGGAATTGCTGGAAATGAAATTTGGATTCACACGTAGCCATAGTTATTTTCTAAAATGCTTTATGGCTCATATACTGTCATAGCAAGAGCCTGGGAGACCATGGTTTCAAATTCAAAATGTGTGTTTTGCTTGAAGAAGGCCTAGAAATTTGGGGAAGTAGCTCTAAATTGCATTCCAATTTCACACCTTGGGTTAGTCATTTCTTCTCTTAACTGCATAATTCTATGTTATAAGCATATTTTACATATTTATCATCTTTACAGTGGAAGCAATTAGTTACTGCTGCGTAAGAGTAGAGAGGGCTTCCTTTCCGTCTTCAGTCGTATAGGACTTTCTAACCTGCCTGCCGTTGGCTCCTCATCGTTACTGTCTCACTGAGCAGGCGATGTTCTAGTTAACAGAGGGGCTGTGTTCACACTGCTTGTCAACATCCAGGTCACTACTTATCTTCTAGGAGAGATAAAGATGACAAGTGCACCGGGCGGTGGTGGCGCAAGCCTTTAATCCCAGCACTCGGGAGGCAGAGGCAGGTGGATTTCTGTGAGTTTGAGGCCAGCCTGGTCTACAAGAGCTAGTTCCAGGACAGGCTCCAAAGCCACAGAAAAACCCTGTCTTGAAAAACCAAAAAAAAAAAAAAGATGACAATTGCTATGTCTGTAAACTTCTGAAAGTCAGAACAATCTGCCCTTTCAGTTTCTCTTCTCTGGACCCTGTCCTGTTATGATCATACTGTGCAGGTCCTCAGTAATGCAATGAACACACCCAGAACCGTAAGGTTGGCAACTCAAAGACAGCATCAATAGATGGCCTATGTTCTTCTCCTAAGCTGAAAGGTATATAACCAGCCCCAGGACTCTTGAAGTATAAACACTTACAATAAAGACCCCAAATAGCACTGCAGAGATCTATGTGTTGGAGGGTGTGAGAGGGAAGCGCCGCCTCAGCTGCAGCTCTGGCCCTGCCTCTCCCACTGCTCAGATTTCTAGGTTGACATTTGGAGTTCAAAGCATAGAAAAATAATGCTTGGTGGTATCACTCTGAATAAAAACCCGTGCTCTGAATGTGTGATCCCCATCGTGGGTAGAAGGGCCTTTCCTGCTGCACTGGAATTGTTGGCTGCATCTGCGCACTTACTTAAAGCCCATCTGTACTCCTATCCCCAGCCCAGGACATCCCCTTTCCCCAAGTCAGGTGCCCTGTGCAGCAAGCTGAGACACCTCTTCCAAACGTTGGGAGTGAGATTTTTCTAATTATACAACACAAAAAATTATAATGGCTCCTAGAATCTCTAAATTCTAAACAATATTTGAAATACTTCTATAAGAACTAATATATATGAGTATATGTATACATATATATGAGACTATTCCTGGAATAGTTGGTATTTTTCAAAGCTTAAATCTGCACTATTTATGGGTTTTGCACTATAAAGCTCTGCAGCCCAGTCACATGGCTTCTCTTTCCTAAGCCATCTGTCACAGAGGTCTGGAATTTTATGTGAATGTTGGTTGTACAGCTTTAACCCAAGTTTTTTTTTTATGAAAAATGTCAGCAACTACAATATTTAGCATTTTACTTTACGTTGGCCATTAAACTTGATTACTATTGCTCTGTTTCATTGCTAGAGTTACACATCAGCTACAAAGCAAAAATTGCTTTGATGCCCGAATGGCAGAATGTATTGTGAGCTCATGTAAGGGGGGGGGGCTGGTGGCTCTGATATGGTTAATATCTTGGATTTTTTATAACAGAGGTTTATTAATGCTAGTATAAAAATGTATTTGATATTATACAGATGGCATAAGATGCTGTGGTTACTATGTTATTATCCTGGATAAGCTGTAATGTCAAATTCAGGGCTTAAAACTATCACAGGAGATTAAACTATTTACTAAAACAGGACAGAAAAATATGGCCAAAGTATTTTAGCCTGCTGTATTAGAAGTGTATTTACCTCCCATAAATGCTGATGGACTAAGGGACTAGATAGGAACTTTGCAGGTGAAATGAACAAAAAGAAGAGGGACTTTTATTTCTCAATCAAGGACCAATCCAGCCTGTGTGACTGCTGACAAGAGGGCATGAGCAGGGCATTAAAACATGCCATGGACAGTATCTGGTGACCACAAGATCTAAGGGTCTTGCTAACATAATCAAAGAGATGTCTCCTTTGCCAACTAAAATGGAAAAGTCAAGAACTGGATAAGAAGTTAATTATAAATTGATGGGTGATCTAGAAATAACAGCAAGGTTATTTGATTTATTTGGAAAGTTGATAGGCATGTTTTTCCACACTTTGGGGAGATCTGGTAATGTTGACAAAAGCGCCCTACAGTACAAATCTTGAAGAACTGGACCACAGGAGTAGTCACGTGGTGGCTACTACCCAGGCAGAGAGGTTTCACCTCAGAAACAGTTGATAGCTTGGCCTGGGATCCCAAAGATGGTGGGCCTGGAAAGCCTCATCACTGTTATGTCTCACAGGAAACACCAGAAAACAAAGACTTTCATCCTATATCTTCATTACAGAACTGAACCTCTGAGTCACAGAGTGAAGTCAGTTTCCACAAGCACTTCTCCCTTTACATTCACCAGAGTTGAACAAAGCCTCTTGTCTTAGGGTTTCTGTTGCTGCAATTAAACGCCATGACCAGATCCAAGCTGGGGAGGAAAGGGTTTATTTGGGTTATACTCCTAAGTTGCTGTTTATCACTGAAGGAAGTCAGGACAGGAACTCAAACAGGGCAGGATCCTGGAGGCAGGAACTGATGCAGAGGCTGTGGAGAGGTGCTGATTACTGGCTTGCTTCTGGTGACTTGTTCAGCCTGCTTTCTTACAGAACCCAGGACCAACAGCCCAAAGATGGCACCACCCACCATAGACTGGGCTCTTGCCCATTGATCACTAGTTGAGAAAATGTCTTCCAGTTGGATCTCATGGGGGCATTTCCTCACAAAGACTCCTTCTCTGATTACTCTAGCTTGTGTCAGGACGACACACAATCAACCAGTACACTTCTCCAGTTCAGATGGTCTAAGATCAGTGTTGCTTTCCTACTCCTAAAATATTCTGGAAAATTTGCTCCTAGCTGATTAGATTTGCATGTTTATAATGTTAGATTATTATTATGATTCAGGGAGTTGGAAAGTTATGCGCCACTTTTGCTAAATACAAATATTAACGTTAAAATGGTGGTGAGTTTTGGAATGATATTTCCAGTGGGTGGAAAAGACTTTTGAAACAAAACTTTAAAATATGCAAGTATGTAAAATTGTTTTAGTCAATGCATCTCATTTATATTAAGCTTACTTTGTTTAAACCCAGAAATATGAAGCACATTAATGGGCTGTTCTTTAAAGTCTTCCTAAGAATTGAACGTTAGCCAATGCAAATCAGAAAGCTGGATTTAAAAGCAGATATACTTCCATAAAAGCTTACATTTTAAATTATCCCTTAAAAGCCCCACATGGCTAGGCTCTAACTGCAAACTGCTGAGATGTTTTCTGTTTCTGTTCTCTATCAGGGAGCTGAGATAGAAGTGGATGAAAATGGCACATTGGACTTAAGCATGAAAAAAAATCGAATCCTGGACAAGTCTATACCCCCAACTTCCTCTCACACCATAATTACAACCCCATCTACTTCCCCATTCAAAGCAAGCAGCCTTTTAGTCAATGCTGCTTTCTATCAGGCTCTTTGTGACCAAGAAGGCTGGGATGTGCCCATCAACTACAGCAAAACCCACGGAAAGACAGAGGAGGAGAAAGAGGTATTGTGTCAATGTGTCTGTCAACTAGACTTCCTTCCTAATTTTTCTTTCACATTCCTATCATCACAAACAAGTGTTATGCATTGTTTCAGATTTTCCATTTTATTTTTATGTTTATGAATGATTTGCCTGCGTTTATTTATGTATTCCACATGCATACCTGGTGCCTATGGGGGTCATAAGAGGGGATCATATCCCAAGGAACAGGAATTATACATGATTGTGAGCCACCATGTGTGTGATGTGAACTGAACCCAAGTCCTCTCCTAGAGCAGGAAGAGCCATTTAATCAGGCCTTATGTTTCTGATCAAAATAAAGTAATGCTTTTAAATTTCAGATGAAATTTATTAATGAACTCAACTTTTCAGATCATTTGCATAAATTGACATCATTATAGTGAGTTTTATTCACACAGTGGTGGCAATTGACCTCACAGGAGCCTGTAAGGGGTCTTACTCAGCACTAATAGGTTGACTCAATAACACACTTGGAATCGGTGTCAAGGTGAAATCCAGTCAGGAACAATAAGAATCTTGAAAGCATGTCAGAACCATGTCTTTGGTCTCTTGGAGGTCCCAAGACATAGGACACGTGTGTGGAGAGTTACATGAGTAACTGAAAGGTCTCTGGACATCTAGGCTAAATCAGTCCCAAAGACCAAGAGGCATTCTTGTGCACTTGATTATCTTGAGAAGGACCAAAGTTGGTGACAGGGTAGAAAGCATCTGTCCCTCCTCATTTCTGGAGAGGGAGCCATTGATGTGGCCTGAACAAATACTTACATCCCACATCATTACAAAAGTAGCCCTGGTAGTGAATATGTGCAATCCGATTGTGATGTTAATCAGAAATATCATTGAGAGGCTTTCCAGGTGGTGTCTTTAAAGGACTGGCATAGCTATTTGCTGCAGAAGTATGTATGAACAAGAGTTCAGCTCTTTGTGTTTCAGACATGTGGAGTAATTTGATTTTTGCTTACTGTCTCAGTGAGTCAGCCTGTGCAGTAGTGAGCATAGGTTTGCAGGATCGCCATTCCTTCCTCCCTTTCCCCTCCTTCTCTCCTTCTATGCATCTCCTCTGGCGTCTCTAAGGATAAGCAGTGAGGGAGGTCCAGGAGAGACACTAGGGGAAAAGGCCTCAATCTCCACCATGGTGCTCCCCTGGCCTCAGGCCTGCTCATAGTGGCATGGGGCACACACCTGTAATTCTGTAATTATAGCACACAAGAAAGTAAGGCAGGGGACTTGTGAGTTCAAGGTCAGTGTAGTCTACATTGTAAGACCCTTTCTTTTTTGTTTGTTTGGTTTTTTGTTCTGTTTTTATTTTTATTGATTTTTACTGAGCTCTACTTTTTTTATGCTCCCCTCCCTGCCTCTCCCCTCCCCACCTCAAGCTTCTCCCAAAGTCCCCATGCTCCCAATTTACTCAGGAGATCTTGTCTTTTTCTACTTCCCATGTAGATTAGATCTATGTAAGTCTCTCTTAGTGTCCTCATTGTT
>JAQHUG010000156.1:1118509-1160412 GCA_028555095.1 Dicrostonyx torquatus
ACTTGAGTTTTGTGCATGGTGGTATATATGGAGACCCTTTCTTAAGAAGCAAATGAAAGTAACATAAGCAGGTACCCACTGTGCTGATCAAAGACATCCTTGTACCAACATCATCCATGTCAATCTCATCACCACGTGGAGGATGAATGGACTCGAGCAGCAGCAGCAGCATTCAGTTAAACTGACTCTAATCTACCTAATTGGAGTTTTCAGATCTTGCGTAGACTTCATCAGTTAAAACCCCTAACTCAAGAACATCTAATACGTTCCAAATACTTTTAGAGTCATAGACAGTCATAGACATAGACATAGACATAGACATGGTCTGCAGTAATGACTACAAACTTCTCCCGTTGCCATCCTGTGTGTACAGAGAAGAAAGGAAGTTACACCATGCTCCACCTCCTAGTGGAGCTGAGAAGGCAGTAGGCAGGGTGGTGGGAGATGTCACATGCTAAAAAGAAGTCATTCTGTTTCGAGAGAAATAGCACTTTACAAAGTAGCTGTCACAGCATCTCATTCTTTTATAAGTAAGAATCCTGGCATGCACTGATAGCTCAACACCATGAAATAAGAGGCTTTTAACCATTCTGTTCCTGACCACATGACTGTGTTGACTGAACCATGATCAGTTTATGTACCAGAAACCTTCCTAGAAGCTTGGTGCCCAGTGTCGGTTGGGAGTGTATGAGTCTGCACAGAAATGCAGCAATGAGTCCTTGGGTATGTTGTTCTCTCATATAAAATATCCAGGGTTGTTTGGCTGTTGCTACACTTGTGTGTCTTCTGTCACTTCTCCCACTGACTTCTTGTCTGTCCTTCCGAGAGTCCAGTGTGTCAGAAAATGAGTCTCCTAACATTTTATCTTTACTTACAATCTTTTTATAAAATTATAAAAGAAAGAATCAGTTGAGTTCATTTTGGTAGTTGTATAGATTAAAATGTTTTTTGTTTTCCCCTGCTTCAACAAATGTTTGTGGTAGTGTTTTATTTCTCTGTACACACACACACAGAGAGAGAGAGACAGAGAGAGAGAGAGAGAGAGAGAGAGAGAGGCAGAGAGAGAGAGAGAAAGAAAGAGAGAGAGAGGGAAGGGAAGAAGGAGGGTCTTCTTGCTCTACACTTTTCAATTGAAGTATTCTGAAATGGAATTTAGAAGCTATGTTGGAATTCATACCTCTGACAGGGTCCAGGAGGACTGAGGGAATGCTAAGGGTTTATGGACTTGCAGTGCTTACCCTGGGTGAATTAAACACTCCTTTCATAGCTGTTCATAGTTGATGGAGATTCACATAAAAGTGATACTCAATCGTTGGAACTCCCTGGTACAATTTCCTTCCTTTGTTCTTTGTTCCCTCATCTGCACCAAGGTAGTCTATGAACACAGAGTATTTTTCACATACTATTCTGAATCTTCAGGATAAACAAGTATGAGAAGTGAGAGATAATATTTCTGAAATGTAACTTAAATTAATAAATTAATAACATCTATTCAGAATCCTTGACATTAGAGAAACACCACATGCAGTAAAAATATATATAAATAAATAACTCTTTCTATACCATGTCTTATTATCCCAACAGTCCTGTGAAACAGTTTTGTTAATATTTTCAGAAAAGAGAAAGCATAAACAGGAAGGTATAGTTGTTGATCCTTGTGTTACAGAAATTAGATAAATAACGAGATTACCAAAGACAAAGAAAAAGTAGAGTGGGATAAATGTATAAAAAAGAAAGAAAAAACATCACAACAGAGATTGCTAGGGAGTATTAGGAAAAGTTTCAAGGGGAAAATAAAATGGGGAGAGGGAGGACATGGCGAGGAAGAGGGAAGAGATAGTGCAGAAAAAGATGTGTGGAAGCTGTCATTGCCTTGGGTGCCAAGGATGAGGACCAAGGGCTGATGCTCTGGCAAACCTTAATGATGTGACTAAGGAACAAGTCCCTTCGCTTGTGCTTGCTTAAGGACACTGGGTCTACCCCAGAAGTTCATCAGCAATGTCTGAAGACCTGAAAGCATTTCTTCCCATTTGCCTCTACATCACAGCACTCATACCTCCAGAAATCGAGTGATTATTTCTAATTCATTGTTATCTAGTTCATATGCACAACAGTTGCTTAATTTTGGTGGTAATTTTCAGAAAATATTGTCTATCTCTTGCAGCAAAATAGCCTGTCCAGATGCCCTCTAAAAAATATCCTGAATCTGGAAAAAAATCAAAATATTTCAAAAGGAAAGTACTGAGAAATAACTAGGGCTGTCAGCTTCGTTCAACTGTCAGTTATCCAAAGATTTCAGGGCTTAAAATTTTAAAAGTGCCAGATGCTATTATCTGTTATTCATGTTACCATTATGTTCTGGTCTTTACTGAAATCAATGTAACCTTCCATTTGTACACTGAAGAATCTGATTGCACACGTGTACTCTATAAATGCACACATACGTGCCTTTCTTGGGAATCATGTACAGAACAAAATTACTATTTTAGAAACTATACATTTTTAAGCTTTGAATAACAGGTCTCAAAAATGTTATTGAATTCTACACTGGGTGCTGCTTAATACTTCATCCAGTATCATATGTTTTTGTAACAAAACTAATCCTGAGAATTATTTTAACTATGGGCACATATGTATACATTCCCTGCAGATTTGCAGAGTAGAATGTGAAGGCAAAGTAAAAGCAGAAAATGCAACCAATTTACAAAATATAAATAATTGAAAGCACAAGAGTCTATAGTTTAAAAAGTCATGAAATATTTAAAAGGTCTTCACCAATAAAACCATGGTGTTAAAACTTCTTACAGAGCTTTATCGTGCCAATTAAGTAGAATATATCCAGTCAACACTGTTTCGTGTGCATCTTAGCCATATAATAGTTTGAACTTTAATATCGATCATTTCCTTTAAAATTCCTCCATAATTCACATTCCATAATACACATATTTAACCCTCAACCCAAAACCTTCCCATGCTTATCTGTAAATGGACATGCCTTCAGAGAGAATCTTTGTTCTCAACTCCATGATAAAAGAAGCAATTAAATGATTATTTTACTTGTTGAAAAATAGATATCTCAGTGGGAAAGCAGGCCCTTCCACACTGAGACAGTGTTGCACTCATTGAGCCTTCACATCAGCTTTCAAAAGGCCAAGACAATTCTAGACTAGAATGGAGCCGCTCCTAAGCCAAATGCACATCAAGCTGAACGGCACAATGGGCAGGTGTAAAGCATCAGGAATCTGGTGTGTCAGGGAGGGGTCACTGAGAAAACCCTTCTCTGCAGTTTGTACATGTTCACATTTCCCTTCCTTAGTATAAGATTTTTTTAAATCAGTAAAATAACGTAAAATACTTAGAAACACAAACCATATGAAGGATAGAATGGTGCCATTCTGGAGTCTGTTAATTTGGTATAAAATAGCATCGTATTGAGATAGTTCTATCAGTGCTCTTACTGTGGGTACAATGTTCCTTCTGTCCTGATGATGATGCTGCTGCTATGACAGCTGGATATGTAAACAATGATTCATGGGTTCATTAGGATGTGTTTATTTAATAAAAATATTTAAAATGTAGCAATATATTAACAACCATATAGTTGAAGAAATGTCTCCATATGAACAAAGATGTTCCTTCTCAGTTATAATATCCAACTCTTTGGGAAAAGGCCTCTAAAAATCAGAAAAGTCCCTTACAGATTATCTTTTTATTTATATATATATATAAAACCTTTGTGGGACTCAGGCAAGTCTTCAAGCCAGACTCAGCTGACACCAATTATTCCAGTCCAGTTGCCTTTTCATGGCTCCCTAACATCTTCTACCTTTCTCCCCCAGCTCACCACTTTTGGCTTTGCTTTTTATTTGTTTTCCAGAAAGACCCTGTGAACTCCCTAGAAAATTCAGAGGAAAAAAAGTTTGCTGGAGAAACTGCTATTCCAAGCCCAAAGCCCAAGCTCCACTCAAGAGATCTCAAGAAAGAACTAATCACGTAAGTAGTGCTCAGCTCCCTACACTAAAAGATTCTGCAACCAGGAGAGACAGATTTATAATTGTGAGTGACAGTACTCAGGTTTTTACAGTGAACACTCTACTTTATGCCATCTTAACTAGTAAGCAGATACACAATGTTCTTCATTGCACTAAGGCAGCTTCCAAAACTATTTGTACAAGATAGCTATGCATACTCTTTTGTCACCAATACTCAACTAAAAATACCTTGACCTATGGTGTCTAAATCCTGACTTCAGGGAGGCAGCTAACCTTGTAATTACTCTGAAAATTATGGCTTGGGAAGAAAGGGTTTCCATTCCTCTTGGGTTTTGCCTAACTCAGAAGAGTTGAATGAGCAATTATTCTGATTCAGCCATTAATACAAAGTATACATAAATCAAAAGACCTTTGTTACTCAGCTTTCTCTCATAAATTTATAAGAAGTAAAAGGTTTATTATGGCTTATGGGTTTGGAGGCTTTAATCCATAACCACTTTGTTGTGTTGCATTTGGGTCTGTGATGAAACAGGACTTTATGGCAAGAGCATATGATGCAGGAAACTGTTTACATCATTCTGTTTTGGAACAAGAAGGGGGATCCCAATATCCCCTTTGTGGCACAACTACAGTCACCACCCACTAGGCCACACTCCTTGAGGTTTGCCAACTCTGAGTACTAAAACAGTCTGGTTACAGGGACTTTAACACATGGCATGGCCTTTGGGAAACATTTAAGATGTATGTCAAAGCAATCCCATAAATAAGACAATTACTATGTGTTTCTAAAAATAAAACAGAATACAGACGAATCTGGAGGCAAAAAGTTTTGCTTAGCAATGTGAATTGGTCAATGAGGGAAGAAAGAATGGAGGGAATGAAAGAAGAAGGGAGGAAGGAAGAAGGGAAAATATAGAATAATGCACAGATATGTGGGTAGCTACCAACTAGAGTTTCTGGAAAAGAGTAACCTTTCTACTTGGGTACCATCTCCTCCCTTCTGTAATTTTCCACATAAATTCTTTCTTTTAAAAATTTCCCTGGGACAGCTTTGAAATGGACTCTCTTGTTTCCTCTTGTTCTTAGAGTTAAACACCTCAGGAAGATTTTTAGTAGTGCACCTATAGTTGGATGTTTCTGTCCCACCCAGTACCAAAACCGTTCAGTCCCACCACACAGAGGCTTATATTAATTATAAAATGTTTGGCCTATTAGCTCAGGCTTATTATTAACTAGCTCTTACAACTTAAATAAACCTATAATTCTTGTCTATATTTAGCCATGTGTCTTGGCATCTTTTTATCAGTGAGACATTCTCATCTTGTTTTTTCTGAATCTGGCTGGTGACTGTGTGTCTGCCTTTTCTCTTCCCAGAACTCTATTAGTCTGGTCATCCTGCCTATACTTCCTGCCTGGCTAATAGCCAGCTAGCATTTTATTAAACCAATATGAGTAACAAATCTTTGCAGTGTACAAAAGCATATCCCCCAGCAGTTCCCTTTTTATTCTTTTCAAAACAAGATCCTGAATCTAATCTCTTTTGTTTGGTTTTTTTTCTGACCCTTGGTCCTTACCACTTTTAAACAAAAAAATAAAAAAAGGAAAAAAATCAAAAATCAATTTTGGGGAATGTTAGCAAAGTTTTCTAGGCTACTTCCTGCTGCTTGGGGGCAATGATAATCTTATGGGAACCCACATAAAATTTAAGATTATAGTCAAGTCTTGACTGGAGTATTCTGTGAGCCTGGATCATCTCAGCCAACGGTCTTGAAGCTGTTCTGGATTCAGAACTCAGAAGAAACTGCAATGGTGGTGCTTTGAAATGTTGGATCATCTAGGCCATCTTTTCCCACTGGAGATTTTTCAGGGATCTCCCTTAATTAAACCTTATTTTTCTTAACCCAGAATTAATCCACAGGCTCTCATTTCCTGTGGAAACAAAAGCAGAACCTTTCCCCCAAAGTAACATATCTTTGGATTTATATTTTGAAGTAAAGATATTTTAAAAATCTATAAGTTGTTCTAATCCAGCAGAATGTATAATCAAATGTCATTAGAAATAAACACAGTGCTTTTTAAATACTATTTGGGGGTGAAAGTTCTTAAGCATTTGAAAGTCCTTCATTCCCTAGTTAAAAAGTGTTCAGACACATTCTGTATTCAATGGATAAGTGTTACCAAAAAGGTATCTCAGAATATAATCATCATTACTTTTTAAAAAAGAGTTTTGTACATATATTTTAATGTCTATGCTTTCTGATATCCCATTCATAAACAGGGACAGAAGAATTAAAGGGCCTGAATTTAGATCAATCCCTGAAAAGCAAACATCCTTTTGAGATCCCTAATACTCATAGGGTTTTTCATTTGTTGGTTTGTTTGTTTTGTTTTGCCTAAGACATGATAAGTGCTTAAAGGAGAAACTACTTAGAAGAGGATGGTATCATCATGTTGTTAATCCCAAATTTTTTTTAGAAAACTCATTCTGAATTTTATATATATGGACAGAAAGGACTTTGCTTTGGGCAGGATGTCAGGAAAAACTCAATGCCTTTCCCTCAGATCCTTATTACAACCACAAATAGCACTTCAGGATGGGGTTTGTTTGTGCTCCCCAAATGAGCACAGCATCTAAGAACTTAAGTAATTGAAAAACCAAAGAATCTCTAATTGCAAAGGTACCTCTTAGGGGTAACAAATTTGTTGGAATGTTTTTAAAATATATGTAAGAATCCTAAGACAGAAGTTTCTGAGAAGCACGAGAACACACAGATCCCAATAGGCCCTTTGAGAGCATCCTGGAATCTGTCCGTGGGCTAGCCATGGATTTGGGGATGCTGCATTGCTCCAGACTGAGTGAAGCTGCTATAGTTTTAGTAACTAAATATCTTGCCTATTTCTCTGTCACCCATAAATTTCCCACCTAAAATATCAATTTACATTTCAGTCAAAGATTTTCTTCTTTGTAGTTTCTAAACTGTCAGAGTTGCTTGGAAGCCTACAGAAATCCCTTTCTATAATGTATCATATAGCTGGTGCCAGGATTCCTGTTCTCATATTTCTGCATTATGGAGAGATAAATTTATCTTTTCAAAGAACAGAACCGCATGGATTGTTGAATCACAAACTACAAGGTCGCATGTTAGCATCACTTCCCCACATCATTTGTGTTGGAAATTTGGGCATAACATTGAAAAGAGAAAAAAAATAGAATGTGTCTGGACATGACATGCTTACTTTTCTTCTACCTCTGAATCCTCTTTCTAACCTCTAAGTTCTTAGTGCTCTAGCTTCTGCACCCCCCAACCAGTGCAGTCTTGGAAGGAGAAAATGCTTTGCAATCTCTCTGGAAGCACAGTAATCTATGAAATGCCCTTGACACTCATGATGTGTTTTTCTGCTGACACAGCTGCCCAACACCAGGATGTGATGGAAGTGGCCATGTCACAGGCAACTACGCATCCCACCGCAGGTACCAAATGTCCTTGTAGGTGTTCAGGTTTTCATCATCTTGGTCAGTTTCATGACACCTATTGATTTAGCAAGCAGCTCTCTGGATTAAGAAATGGAGAGTGGGTTAGTTGGATTAGGGGATTATTTTATTTTTCAGAGATTTAGATATGGTACATAGAAATCATGATTCTTGTTCAAAAGAATAACCTTGTCCTGGTTACAAACCAACTCAGGGCTCATGGCAGGCTCTTACCCCACCTAGCATTAAACAAAGAAAGCACAGGGGCCTCTAGATAGTGGAAGTGGCATCTCTGATCCTGAATAAATAAATAAAGGTGCTGGTGAGGCAGAGCAGGGTGAGAGGCTCTTTCTTTTGTTTTCTTGCTGATGGCATTTGCTGCCCCTTAGCCAGAGGCTTAAAGCTGAAGCTCTTGTCACTCACTGGTGCTGCAGTGAGAGCGGACTGTTGGTCATTGCTGATTACTGAGTTCACGTTGGATTAAAACCCTTCATTTGATGTTAGCAAATCTGAGTTTACAACAAATAACTGGAAATCCCTTTGAGTCATGTTCATTAACAGTAAAACCAGACCCAATTCCAGTTAATTCTTTTCAATTCCTCATCACCCAGAACTGAATATATGTCACAAACCTAGGACACCTGTGAGTTCATTCATCCATGCCAATGCTATACCTCTTTTCTTCCTCTCCCCTCTATAGTGTGTCTGGATGTCCTCTAGCAGATAAGACTCTTAAGTCCCTCATGGCTGCCAACTCTCAAGAGCTTAAGTAAGTGTTGGGAGGCATGTCCTCTGTGCCCTTCTTCACTCTGGTGGAGCCCATGTTGTTTAGGGTGCATGTTGCCTTGCCAAGGGCACATAAAATGGTACCTGGCTAAGTTATAACAAAAAAAATTGTCAAAATTTGAAAGGGCTGAAACTCAGCCCTTGGACTTTGCCCGGACTGGCTTGGGAAGGTCTAGGGGAATTAATGGGGTACTTGTGTTTTACACCAATTTGTAAAAAATAGCATGAAAACACAATCCTTTTCTCTTAATTTCAGAATTTATTTACTAAACCAGTGAAGGTGTAACAAAATATTTTCAGCATCAATTTTAAGAAATCATAAGAATTTAAAATCTCCTAGCTGCTTTTCCCTTGTTGCTGAACATTGTCCTGGCTCATTTCTACTTTGTTTACAAGGTCTCTAGGTTACATAGATATTATACTTAGCTGTGGATTTTATGTTTTCTGCTCTTTTTTATCCAAATTTGTCATTTGATGTATTATATACAAACATTTTTAATAAATATCCTATAACTTCATATTCAAATATGTCTTACAGCCTTCATAATAAGCAACATGAAATATTTTATACCAAAAATAGTGAGAAGCTGGAAATGTGCAACTATGTTTCCCCTTTTCAGAGTGTTAAAGTACAATTTATTGTATGAAGGTAGAGTCTTGAATATTGATAACCACTTTTGCAGACTGAAATGGGAGGTTATTTTGGGATTAGTAGTTAATGGACTGAAATGTAAGGTACACTGCAGTGTCCTCCTCAGTCTAAGTGTCTCCACTCCCACATCCCACTTATAGCTATCACTTCACATACTTCCTCTAAATTTTGTTTGAAAAGACCAGAAAGACGCTGGATGCATGTGGATCAAGAGGGTCTTTTTGCAATGTCCAGTAATTAAATGTTTCATGCATCCACCTAATAAATAATTGATCTATTTATCCATACAAAATAAAAACATATATTTCACTAACTTCTTGTTTAGATATTCAAGGAAAAACCCCCTAAAAAAAGATATTTCTTGACTTAATAGATAACATATAGCAATATATATGTATATATCATATATATGTAATAAACCATTTAAGCTACTAAAGCAATATTTTAACAAAAAATGTTAATAAAGGGCTGGAGAGATGATTCAGCAATTAAGAGTTCATACTGCTCTGGCAGAGGACCCAGTTTCACTTCCCAGTACCACATGGAACATCAGTTCCAGGGGGTCTAACACCCTTTTCTGGCCTCTGTAGCAACACTGCATTTACCTGTACAAACCCACACAGAGACACACATGGATTATCTAATTAAACATAACTTTAAAGTTGCTGGAAAAGGGTAAGAAACATGTGTCTAACAGCAGAGAATATGTTTCTGTATTTAGTTGATTGAATTCTCAGTGCCCGTTACTCTAACTAACTGGGTGTTTGCTATTTTATTTGAGTTACTGTGTTACTCCATACTTTGCGGCTCAGGAACAACATTCCAGGTATAAAAGCATTCTATGAATGCTCACTGAGATAGAATTTAAGAAAATGTGTCTACCTTGGTGGTACATGCCTTCAATCCCAACACTCAAGGAAGCAGAGACAAGCCAATTTCCGTGAGTTCAAGGCCAACCTGTTCTACATAGAGTTCCAGACTACTAGTGATAACTGTGTCTCAAAAAAGTGAATGTATAATAAATAATAATATATTGTCAACCAAACATTACTCAGCAGTTTTTCATGTTAAGTTTTGTTTTCAATATGGGTTCTTAACTGAAAGACAATTGCTTAAACTGAAAGAGTCCTGACACAAGTCATGATGCCCATCTCTCCTCTAACCTGGCAGCCCATTGTGTTCCTGTGTTTTCTAGGTGTCCGACACCAGGTTGTGATGGTTCTGGGCATGTGACTGGAAACTATGCTTCCCATAGAAGGTAAGACCAAACCCATTTGTCAAATGCAAACGAGTGTATTGGCAATGATACCTCGTCATAAATTCATAATCACAGTGTCTTGCCCTGTTATTGGTTATTCGTTTTAGCTTGTCTGGTTGCCCTCGTGCAAGGAAAGGTGGCATCAAAATGACCCCTACCAAGGAAGAAAAGGAAGAATCCGAACTTAAGTAAGTACAACTGATAAAGAACTGGGCTGGGCTCTATCTTGTCAACTAACTGGGAGGAGCTTCGGGATGCCTCTGAGTTACCACTGAATCCTGAAGCAGATGAATCATTAAGAACCAGAATATCTGACTAAAGAGTCAAGTTGTTCAAGAATGTTTTCTTCTCCATAATCACATTTCTACATTTCTTTGGCAATGCAGAAGAGAGAGAGCTTTTTTCTTTGCCCATCTTTTTTAAAGGAAAGCAACACTGTGGAAGTTACGCTTTTTGGGTTTTCTGTGTGTGAATGTGTCTGTCTCAGTGTCTATATGTTTCATGAGCTTTATCTTTGGCTCTTTTATTTGTTTTATACGATTCTGGTTTGTTTATTTTGATTTTATCTATTTTTATTTTATTTTTATTTTTAGATGCTTGTTTGTATCTTAAAGGCAGAGAGAAAGAAAAGGTGTGGATTTGTGTGGGTGGGATAGTTGGGAGGATCTGGGAGGAGTTGGGGGAGGAGAAACCATAATCAATCAAAACATATTTTATTTAAAATTATTTTCAATTTGAGAAAAAGGAAAAGAACAACAAATAGTGGGTATGAGCTTAACTCCATCTCCTGCTGCCTAGTCAGCTAAGCTCTTACATAAACTTCACTTTTTCCTGCCTGAAAAATGGGACAATATTCTCTACCCAAAGAGTTTTCAGTGAACAAAGAGGTAATGGACAAAAATTTCTCAGATCAAAGCGTGCCTATTGTTACTGCTAACACAATGCTGTTTTGCTGCTTGGTGTCTTAAAATATGCAATGCTGTTGCATGTCTTAAGGTTTCTATTGCTGTGATGAAATGCCAAGACCAAGATCCAGTTGACTTATACTTCCGTATCACTGTTCATCATTGAAGGAAGCCAGGACAGGAGCTCAAAAGGACAGGAACATGGAGGCAGGAGCTAAGGCAGAGAGCATGGAGGCTTGCTCAGCCTACCTTCTTACAGTCTCCTGCACTGCCAGTCCAGGGGTGACTCCACCTATGATGAGCTGGGAACTCCCATCTCAATCACTAATTAAGAAAATGTCCTACAGGCTTGCCTGCAGCCTGACCTTATGGAGGCGTTTTCTCAGTTGAATTCCTTCATCTCTAATGACTCTAGTGTGTGTCAAGTTGATATAAAATTAGCTGGCATATAATGGTATCCTTTGAAACTCTCTGCTGTTGGTTGTTTCTGTAGAGTATGGAGGTGTTACTTCCTTTTTCCAAGCTGATAATGGCTCCACTGTGCTTCTCTAGATGTCCTGTAATAGGGTGTGATGGTCAAGGTCACATATCGGGTAAATATACGTCACATCGCACAGCTTCTGGCTGTCCTCTGGCTGCCAAGAGGCAGAAGGAGAATCCCCTCAATGGGTCCCCTCTCTCGTGGAAGCTAAACAAGCAAGAACTTCCCCACTGTCCTCTGCCAGGATGCAACGGGCTGGGTCACGTAAATAACGTTTTCGTCACCCACAGAAGGTAATGCATGTTTTGTGTCTTTTGGTTGATGTGATTGTTTGTAATGTGAGTTACCTAGGGGAAGGTGAAAACCTTCAAAATACAGTTATTTATAACATTTAGGTATAAAACACAGTGTCTTGCTAAGTTTTTACTAGTCTGAAGAATGGAAAATGCATTTTCTCTGTTTCTGAAAATTCACTACACAGATTTCAAGGGCCCTAGAAACTCCATTTGTTTCTTGTACTCTGAAATATCACTTGTGATAGTATGTTTAAGTGTCTTAGTCTTTTCATGCATCACTCCAATTCCAAGTGGTGCTATCCACTCTACTGTGTCATGTAGTTGTGAACTTTCACTTACTTGTTCCTGTCATCCCTGCCTCTCCTGTCGTCACCCAATTTCAGGCCAGTGTAGCATTGCTTTACTTCCAGGGAGATGTGATTTGCCCACAACGATCTGAAAGCCAGCAGCATGTATGGATGCTGGTGGCGCACAAGGACCTGGAGCTTTGCAGTGATATCCTTCATCCATGAGCCCCTGGCTCTCAAGGGAAACCTTTGTTACACAAGAATGCTCTTAGGCCAGCTATTTGGCTCACTTTGCTCCTGAGAGAAAAAAGCTAGAAAGTTCCTGATATACTTCTGCACTTAGTGAGTGTTCCAGCCCCTTCTAGTCTTGCAGGCTAATTCCTGTGCAGTTTTAGGGAAACTTTGATTTTTTTTTTATGCTCAATGTACAAATTGAGCAAAGTTGGGACATTTTGACACTTTTTCAGTCCTAAAGGTATAGATCAACGATACCAGAAACAGACCATGGCAGGAACTGATTGCTTTCAAGGTGCCAGTAAAACTGACATACGGAAAAACCTGCATTTTCTGTGTGGAGGTCAGAGGAAAACCTTGACAGTGACACCAGAAAATTATCTTTCCAGGAACTTCTTGTTTTGAAGTTGTCGGTGAAACCTGCTATGGAGAAGATGTTTTCCAAATGGTGTTCTTTGTATGGCTGTCGGTGCAAGCTCATGTCCACCATGGCATACATTGTTTAATTCTGTTTCGGTCATCATTTCCTATTTAGGAACAAGAGTCACAAACCCAATGTGCCCTAAGCTGGGTCACTTGCAATTTTGTCTTAAGCAAACGAGTCTGTGGCCACAATGTAGTATGAGAAGCAATGGAGACATGCTCACCTCTGAGTTGATGTACCGTAACTGAATTACTGATGTGACTGAAATCACATAACACTCCTATTTTAGGTTGTTTTTGTTTTGCTTTTCTACTGTGGAGCCCACACCCCATAGGCCTGTTTCAGGCCTGCCAAGCTCCTCCTTCAGATTCCAAGGAAAGACACCTGAGATTGATCTGCGGTCTACACACAAACACACACACACACACACACACACACACACACACACGCACACACACACACACACACAGAGAGAGAGAGAGAGAGAGAGAGAGAGAGAGAGAGAGAGAGAGAGAGAGAGAGGCTAGAGAACAACCATGCATGTCTTTCCTCAAGACCGTTACATCTTTTGTTTTAGAGGGGCTCTCTCACTGGCCTTGAACTTTAATAAGTAGTCTAAGCTAATGGGATAGTGAGCTGCAGTGAGCTGCAAGGATCCTCTCTGCCCCCACCTTCCAAATCCTTTCTTTCATAATAATACACACTGGTTCTAAGCTGTGTGGTGAGGGCCATGCTTCTTTAGCATTTTTATAACACCGTGTCTACCTGGGAATTTGTGTTGAAAAATAGATGTTGTGGGGGAAAAGATGAACAAACTGCATAGCCTTTTCATAATGTGGCCTATTATAAATTACCCTTATGGTTTTGTATTAGTTCCTGCATTTTATAGACTATTAAATTAATGTAGAATAAGTTCCTTATTCTTAAATCCAGTGATACTTTTCATTTATTGAAGATCTCACTCCAGAAAACTTTTCTTCTACTTGGCATAGCATCAGGAACTTCAGGTTGAAATGATTGTTTTATAGATCAATTGAAACCGCATTTCTGTGTGGGGAAAATACTTTAAATGGTTGATTATTCTCATTTTTATTTAATTCTGAAACTGGTTTCTACAAAGATAGAACAAAACCTTGAAAGAATTAATGACTGCTTAGAACAAGAAAATTACCTGATCATAAACGATGGAAAACAGGTTTTGTTCAGTGTTATCATTATCACACTGGTGCTATTTAAATAAAGCAAGTGACATTAAAGGAAGGAAGCCTTCTGAAGAGAGCAGCAATTCAATGAACAGGGTCATGAGCGCCAGCTTGGATAACAGATCTCCTTGCCCCGGCTGCACCTGCAGCAGCTGCTTTTATTCCCATTTCAGGGTAGAAATATTTTAAACGAAAATAATGTTTTAACAGTTACAGGAGAAACAAATAGAAGCTTTCCATCAGCCGACTGAATTTTCTCTAGCGAGCGGGACTTGTTGACTATTGTGGAGTCACCCTGAAGATCAGACTGCTTTCTATGGAAGCAGGAAGAACTAAACTCTGTCTTGTTCTTTATGGATTCCAGCTGGGTGATGACAGTCCGTGTTCATGGCCCATGTGGGCAGTTTTCTAGCTGCGGAAAAGGAAGTATGTACCATCGAATGCACATTCATCAGTGCAGAAGACTAGTGTTCTGCCAAGTGAATGGGAACAACTGTGTCAGCAGTAGCAACCTGTATTTTTGATTTAAGAAGAGAAAATGCAAACACATTTCAATACTTTAGAACCCTTGGATTTTATTTAATATATATTTATTAGTTACTTTCTATGAAAAAACTACAGATTTTGATAAAACTACTAAGAAGGCAAACGTATCAGTAGTAGGTAGCAAAAAAATTTTAATTTTATGAGAAACGACTTGCATTTCACATATGGATATAAATTCTCTTCTCACAGTTTATCTGGATGCCCTCTCAATGCACAAGCTATCAAAAAGGTCAAGGTCTCTGAGGGACTAATGACCATCAAGCTCAAAGCAACCGGGGGTAAGTCACCATCTCCACCAAGGTCTAGGCTTTCCCAACATACTGTGTGTGCAAGAACAAAAGGGTTTCCTCAAGGTTGGGCTGCAACTGTAACAACTCAGAAATGATTTCTTTGACTTCTCTATTATTTAATGAGGCTTTCCTAAAAGGAAAGACATGAACTAACACAGAGATAAATTGGGAGACACAGTAATTTTGTCCTCCAGTGTTTTCAATGTCAGATTTTCTCCTAGGAAATGTGTACATGCATATACATGTGTGTGCATGTGCATGCCTGAGGGCTTATGTGCACACATGTGTGCATGCATATGTGTTTCCAATGGATATTCCCTATCAAATTTCAATAAACACAATTGTAGACATACTTTTCTTTTCCTCCTGCCAGTTCCCAAATAACCTACACAGAGACTTATTATTAACTTCAAATTCTCAGCCAATAGCTCAGGCTTGTTACTATTTAACTTTTACATTTAAATTAACCTATATTTCTTATCTACCCTCTGCCACATGGCTTGTGGCTTATTATCTCATTTTCTACATGCCCTGCTTCCTCTCTGTCTTCTGGCATTTTCTCTGAATCTGTCTTTCTTCATCCTGGCATCCTTAGTTTGGTTGTCCTATCAGGCTACTGGCCAGTTCACTTTTTATTAAACCAATTCAAGTGATAAATCTTTACAGTATAAAAAAAGGATTATTTCACAGCACAGAATTTTTGGCATTTGTATTTCATTCTTTAAATGTTTTGTGTTTTTTTAAAAAAGGCATTTTTATGGTTACTCTGAGTACCTTAGTATCTGTATCTATATCTCTGTTTCTCTGCCTATTCTCTAGTGTTGATTCCTTGTCAGCATTAAGAAATATTAATTCTGAGTTTCATAGGAGGCTCCCATTGTGATTTCGGTACTTGAGTATTTTTCTAATGTTTATCTCATCATTGTTTCAGGTTATCTCAGGCCTACTTATTCCCTTCAAAGAGCTCCCTAAAGCATCAGATATATGGTGGCAAAGCAGTACTGTTTTTCAGCAATTGTAATTGATGTTGTCTGTGGTATATGATCAGAGAGGAGCCAGAACAATTTTCTTTTCATCTTTGGTGCAGGCGACAGAACCCCAGGCTTCTTGCATGTTGAGTGTGCACACTAATGCCATGTTCAAGCTGGGGACTTTAAATTGTTCTCACGTTTCTCTTCTGAAAGTCTTTTTGCTTATTCTTTAATGTAAATATGGGCTTTAAGTGGGAGCTTTGTGGTTTCATGGAAAGACGTGCTCTCATGCACTGCCCATCACTTCCTATTTAGGCACACCTTTGTGTGAGTTGTCTACAGCATCCCTTATAGGTCACTACACACTGCTAAAACATTGGGAGAGTTAATACTCAGAGCTTAACCCCCAAGATGTTAGGAACAGACCAGCATCCTCTACTGTCACCAACACCCATATACTAAGCAGCTGAGCCTTGCCCAGAACTCTGGTTTTTTCTTAGAAGTACCCCACTCTTCCATCGCCTCACCTTCAATATATTGTCAATGAAATTGGGACACTTTAATGTGTGTTTGTCTATATGTCACCTTAGCTCTAACATATATACGGGGTAAGGAGCAGAAATCTTACTGAATAAACATAGAATGCAGTAGTCACACGCTTTCCTTGACCCATAGTAATGCCTAGCTAGCCTGACATTCTACCAACGATGTCCTTAAAGAAGCACCATGAGTGTACATCTTCTTATGCTTCCAAAACATATTAGTCATCTGTGGATAAAGGTGACCTATTACCTCCTCCAATGTCCAAGGTTTCAGTGAATTCCAAATCACCGATAGTGTCATCCCTATATGTCCACTCCCGTGCTGCCATTTAATTTATAAAATTGGACGCAGTAAGAGATTAGCAACAAATGATAATAAAATAGAACAATTACAACAACCTACTATAGATGCAAGTTTAAAAATTAGGAGGCTGTTTCTGGAAGCTTTCATTGTATTCTGTCTAACATTGAGCATGAGTAAATGGCATCCCAGATAAGAGAAGCCCTGAGTAAAGCTATGGGAAGATGTTCTGGAAAAAGAAAACTCATGTTTGAAACACAGCTCTGACATTTAGTACCTCAATTTCACATCTGTAGAATGAGATAGTGAGTAAGTGTCTCATGGACCAAGTGAATGATGCTTGGTAGTTAAAAGCAAAATTCAAAATATGAGGCCTCTTCTCAACAACCCTTGGTGAGAATGAGTTCCATTGAAGAAGAGAGAAGGATCTTCTGGCTATGTGTGGAGAGGTTTGATGTACCAACACAGACTATGTTGCCAGCACATGTTGGGCATCTGGTGAAGGCTTTCTTCTACTGAATAGCTACACAGTGCTGTGTATCATAGAGGGAGACAGAGCACATATGATAATTCCAGTCTCTTTTCACAGAGAGTTACTGGTGCCACCATAGAGAACCCACTCATGCCATCTAATCCCAGTCACTCCCTAAGGATCCTACTTCCAGCCACAGCCATTAAATATGACACTGGAAGTTAAGTTTTGAGCACATGAACTTCAGGGAACATCCCTGAGCCATTGTAACAGGTTGTAGATTATTTCCTACTCAGAAACTACAGTGATTTCATCCTGGTAAAATTATAATTAAAATTTCTTTATGAAATTGCTCTTGAACCAATGTGCAGCAGGTTGCATTCATTCCTCTCTGTTGTCAGTAGTGTAGATCCAGTTCTCCAGGTTGTTGAGATTCACTTCAGTCCAGACTGTGGCATTCTTAACCACTTTCCCGGACTTCCAAATGGTAAAATGGATTCCCACTCACTCTACAAAATAATCATTAAAAACTAACACCTGTTCACTGGATGCTGCTCCACAGTCTACATTTTATTGCATTCCTGCTCACTCATAGATACTATGCATATTTTTATAGAAATTGAAACCTAAAGTTCAGTGAGTGTTCAGATGTGAGAACAACAGTCAAGGCTGTGTTCTTGCTCCTGGACCCCATAGGCTCCTTACCAAGTACACACAGAGACATTTGCACTGTGTTTCCTGTCTCCAGCCCATCTGCTGGAGGTGTGTGTCTTCAGGGTCCCCTCAACAAGCAGATATGTAATTGCTGGGCATACCCTGGGACCTCACTGTACTTGCAGCAGCTATACAAGAGTTTGCATGGATTTGAACACTGTCAGTTCATTTCATTTCTGTCAAGTTATTTTAATTTTAGAAGCCTGGCAATTTCATATATGAAAAGACGACAATGGTTCATGCCTGTAGGGGCTGTAAAGGAGGGCTCACCAGGTCTTCTGAAACACAGTGGAGTCACCTAAAAGCTGGTGCTTTTGTACTTCATTTCCTTAGAAAGCATTCAACTCCAAAACTGTTTCCATTTTTTAAAGATTCTTGCATAGATATAGTTTTGGTAAAAGCACTAAACTAAGATCTCATATTTAAACATAAATAACCTGTCGCTAGGTCTTGTCTCCTGTATTTAATGTGAGCTGTTAACTTTTCACAGGTATTGATGGTGATGAAGAAATTAGGCATTTGGATGAAGAAATAAAGGAACTGAATGAATCCAACCTTAAAATTGAAGCAGATATGATGAAACTTCAGACCCAGGTTCAAAAGCATTAATTAGTTATTTCTAAAATAATCATTCTCTCTAGTGATACAAAACATTGAGCTTACCGAATCCTGCATCTCAAGCTATGCTGATACCCTAGGAGAAATGTGCTTCTCATGAGTGGTTTGTGCCTGTGTCTCCTGACTTGACAGGAGTGGAAGGAGATGCTGCTGTCTTTACCTAGCTGGCTGGAAAGACCTACTTTGTGAGCAAATAAAGCAGATGACCGTACATATTCCTGGAAAGCATGTGTTGCTTTGTAGAGAATTGTGTTACATAGGTTGAAGGTCCTTTGTTTTATACGACATCACACTCTTTAACTTCAATTCTTCGAGAATAGTTGCTGGGTATGCTAAAAACAGATTCTTGTACAAGTATTTTATAAATACAAAACAAAAAATACACTCCAAGCCGTGTCTAAACCTAGACCACTGGGAATTAAAAACTTGGTCTAGGATTTTTAAGATGCTAACACAAATTCTGTTATTAAGGACTTAGTTTGGTAGTAGACTGTTTGCCTACCTGTGTGAAAGACTCTGGATTCAATCCACAGGATCTGAAATGCAAAAATAACTGCATTGCAACACGTTAGAGATGGAGAAACAAGACAAAGCAGAGGACAGAGTGTCCTTTCTGGTGCCTTGCCCATCTCTTCTCCTTCCCCACTCTTAAAATGCAAGCTGCATTCATGTCTCAGCAGCCCTTACCTAAGCAGTCCAATTCATCCCAAATAGTTCCTTCATCCAGTCTTCTGAATGCCACAGAAGTCCACAGAAAGAGCTTGATGCTGTCGTTTGGAAACCATGAACGTCCTCTTGAAACCGTTAGCAAAGAAGACAAGCCTCTTCTTCATAGAGCTCAGTCTAAATGGGAAAGACAGTAAAGTGTGTGTTTGTGTGTGTGCGTGCGTGTGTGCATGCGTGCGTGCATGCGTGCGTGTGTATGTGTGTGTGTGTGTGATCTGCTGCTGAAGAAGGGAGGTTTATATTAAACGGGATGGCCAAGCCCCAAGAAGGAGGAAATGTGTTATCAATGATTTGAGAAATAAAGGAGTAGCTAACAGTGATGGGGAATTTGTCTGGAGGTAAGCTAGCTGGGTAGGATAAGTTATAAAAGTGTACGAGAATGACACTAGGCTGTTCACATAGTGTAGCCTAGTCAATATTAATGATCTTGGCATTTACTTTAATGGGTCGAAAGGTCCCCAAAGGGGTTGAGAATTAAGAGTACTTCAGTCATGACATATATTTTAACATGACCTTCAAAAGACTCATTCTGTTAGGGTATTGAGGGGGGCCAAGTTGAGACTATGCAGACCAAAGGTGGCACAAGGTCATCCATGAGAAGTGATACCATCACACCACAACACAGGTGGATAGTGGTCTTACCATGTGTGTTTTAAAAGAAGTGCTCAGTGAGTTTGAAATATAAAAGAAAGAACCCTGAGTCTGGGCAACATTCAGGTTGTCATCCACTGCAAAAAAGAGGCATGCAGTTGGAGCAGTAATGAGGAAAATAGCAGATTTACTCTGGAGCATATTGCTTTTGAGATATCTACCAGCTAGCCATATAGAGAAGTTGGACCTGCAATTCATGAAAAAAAAAATCTGTGTTGAAAGTACAAATTTGAATGTGTGAATTCAACACTTTTGGAGCTGTAGGCAGCGCTACAGTTTGGGATGGAGACACCCCTTGGCACTTGTACCCAACCACAGGTTTCCCCGTGAGGCCTTCCGTAGGCCTCAGGCTCTGCTTCTCATGCCATTGCCTCTGTTTTAGATAACATCTATGGAGAGCAACTTGAAAACCATAGAGGAGGAGAACAAGCTCATCGAGCAGAGCAATGAGAGTCTGCTGAAGGAGCTGGCGGGGCTCAGCCAGGCTCTCATCTCCAGCCTTGCTGACATCCAGCTGCCACAGATGGTAAGACCAAGAGCAATGCTCTGTTGTCCCATCATCTACCTCGGCGTCATTACCCGGTGGCTGAGCTATCATCAATCACCTACCCTGGATACATTCTCACGCTCAGTGAACTCCCCACCTGAGACCATGGTAGACACACATACTCAGATTAACAAAGGCCGGTGACATTCAAAAAGGCCAGGGTCCTTTAAAGATGAAGTTTTGCTTGAAGATATTTTATAAAGTTAGATGAAAGCCAGAGACCAGCGCTTACTCACTAAAAATATTTCCGAATAGAAGACTCTATGCAGTCCTCAGCATTATCCACCAAGCTCATGAGCCATAAAATCAACAGTTGCATTCCTAATAAACTCCCCATAATGTTCAACTTCTGCTCATGGAGCATAGCAAGCATGGGTGTGATCGAGGCACCCTTATTTCAAAAGCCTAAGCATACAACTATTTAGAATTCACAAAAAGTTTATTCAGAGTTATATCTGCATTGTTGAGGGGCTATTGATGAATCTGTTGCTAATTTCCTCAGAGTCTACATTCTCAGATCAAAACTGATGGCTTACATATCAGAGTACTTAAAACAACAGCAATGTAATCAAAATGTAATTCAGTTTTATAGAAAATACTACTGCTCAATTAAAAAACAACAGAAAAAAATCAGTCCTTTAACTTTGGATTCTGTCAAGGAGATAATTATTATCTTCCTTTTGCCTGTTTTTCTAGCTCCTTATCAAAATATATATTTCCTAGTGTTTTCTTCATTGTCGGTGCCACAGAAATGATTGAAACAGGTAACTGTACCTAGCTTCCCAAGCTCCCCAGTGCACTGAACCCTTAAGACTTCCCACAGCTGAGAAAGGCATGGTGCAGCTTCCATCCTCGGGTCACAACTCAAATGAGCCAGGAGGGTGTGTGACAATGAGCTTCCTGATGTGGCCACCTGAGTCATTGCCCCATTCCATGATTCATAGGAAACACATGCCCAGCAGAGGTAGACACCAAAAGGGAGCAATCACAGCTAGAACTGTCCAGTGCACATACTCCAGATAATAACTCTGCTGGCCATGCCAGGTCATCTTAGATCTTCTAAACAGTAGTGACTATAGTCATCCTCTGTACACTCGAGCTGTTCATCATGTTTAAGTCCTTCCTTCCAAGAACCTTGTACTGGAATATGGCACTTACGAAGGGTTTTCAGAAATGGGGGGACATGGAGTCACCACACATGGCTGGAGAGTTTTCTCTTTTGTCCTGCATGTCCTGCGTCTTATGCATGTAGTTTACACACAGCTAGTATGCACCTACTTTAAAACATTTTATGGGTTCAGATTGAGAGCTCAGCAGTTAAGAACACTGTGATAGATCATACAGAGGCCTCAGGTTCAATTCCAAACTCTGAACTAGTGGCTCAGAAATGACTGGAACTCCAGTTCCAGGGTATGTGACACCCTCTTCTGGCTGCCACACGCATAAAGTACATATGTAGCACACAAATATACATGCAAAGCATCCATATACATTGCTTTTGAGTGTGTGCGTGTGTGTGTGTGTGTGTGTGTGTCCATTCCAGCATGGTGGCACTCCCCTTTAATCCCCTAGAACTTGAGAAGCAGAAGCATATAGATCTCTGGGAGTTTAAGGTCAGCATGGTCTACACAGAGAGTTCCATGCCAGCCAAGATAACAAAATAAGACCCTGTCTCACAAAACAAAACAAATAAATAGAAAAATAAAAACCATTATATAGGGCAAAAAAGATGCCAAAATACCACCCAGGGTAAAGATGAGTCAGTCTGGACCTTCTAACACTGACCTTCTCTCTAAAGAAATAGAGAGGGCAAATGAACGGAGTTGTTGTACTAGCAAATCTCTATCACAAGTGTTAGTGAACAACTGACTTAAGTCTAAAATCCCTGCCATTCCAACCTAGAACTGTTACAGAACCACTTGTCACAAGCCCTGTACACACCTTCCACAGATGCTCTTTTTATACTGAGCAAGTGCAATTGAGACCAAGTCTCCTTGCAGAGAAAGCATGTTGTTTGAAAACCTCTACCTCAGGTCCAAAATACCATTCAATCAAGTTTCATTAATGCCATGAATGAAGAGTGAACAGATAAGCCCTACAAACACTAACATTTAGATTCCTATCCCAAACTGCCACACTAAACCCTTCTCTTCCCACTTCTATAAGCTGGCAACATTCTTCACTGTCTCCTGATTTTCCCCGGGGGCAGCTGAACCCCTGTGATTGGTTCCATGTGCTTTGTCTCCATCAGGGGCCTATCAATGAGCAGAATTTTGAAGCATATGTAAATACTCTCACAGACATGTACAGCAATCTGGAACGAGACTACTCTCCGGAATGCAAAGCTCTACTGGAAAGCATCAAGCAGGCGGTGAAGGGCATCCATGTGTAGGAGGGCAGCTCGCAGGAAGCAGAGGTCACCACAGCAGGGACCGCTAGCAGATCCATAGGGGCCTTGCACCCCTGGAGCCTGGAGGCCGTCCCCTGCATTTATGATTGAAACATTGCACTAATTTTTCCCCGGCTGACATATAAAGGAAAGAAAAAATATGATAAACTCTTTGGATTAAAAGCAATGCAGTGAATTATTAGATCTCATTTATTTTCATATCTTTTTCTTTTGTTTCTTCATTGCACTTTTTATTTTGTAAAGTATATGTAAAATAAATGTGACATTTTATATTTTATTTATTACTAATCAAAGAGTTTTTTATCTTTTAACTGCATTTTGAAGTCTACCATATTTTTACAGGTGTGTTTATTAATTTGTCTTCTAATAGGATTTAAATAGAAATCCTGTTCTCAAATCACACATCTTTCTGAGTTTAAATGAGAAAAAATAACAACAACAAAAGGAAGATGTGAAGGAAATCCCTGTGTCAGGATTGCAGTATGGTCAACTTTGGTTTCTACTGTGCACTTCTTTTCCCCCTGTATTGGTTTTTGGTAATGTGAGCTGCAAAGGAATATGAAGATAAATGGCGCCCACTAGTGGGAAATCCACGTTCATAAAAGCACAGGATGCTGGCAAACAGCATGCTCAGAACTTGATAGCAATAATTAAATAAAATAGTCAGCAGAGTATTCCACGTGGCTGTGCGGATTTAATTAATATGAATTATTTATTTGAGCCGTTCAAAGCATAGATTTTAAGTGAATCAGATATGTCTTTTTTCTTTTCAAGTCAGTCACATTGACTAGTTGGCAACCCTTCCCCAAGATGAGAAATAAGCTTTGATGTGACCAGTCAAGCTTCTCCTGCTATATGTTAGTACAATATTACAAGTGACAATATTGGTATAGAATTTTATTTAGCAAATACAGACACATACAAATGGAAATTTTGTAGATACCATATCCCCTGAAATAGCATTTATCTTACTAGGTTGACTGGAAAAGAGTGGAAAACATAATAAGACAGGAAAAAGTGTTATTCCAATCTGAACATTGGCAACATTGGTCTGCATTTCCCATAATAAGACAACTTTTAATTTGATATAATCCTTGAACTACACACACACACACACACACACACACACACACACACTCACAAACACGCAGCCACACATGACATTGAGTCTACAATCTCAACTGGATCAGAGTTTAGTAATTGCTGTAGAAAAGGCAATGTCTATTTCAGGGACTGTAAAGTAGTTTAAGCATTGTTTCAAAAGTTTTTTTATATTTATTTTTTTTAATGAAAAAGGTATAGACAACCAGCTAAACTGCCTTTTTGGTGTGCACACACATTTCATGTGCAGATGTGCCTCTGTGTAAATGTACACATGAACTTTAGTGTGAGCTTAATTTTCTGTGCTATAATAAAAGCGATTATTTTTTTTTTTAGCTTTAGTGCGATGGTATTCACAGGCTTGATTCGCTGTTACTACTGTTGCCCGCTCTGATACATAAAAAGTGGTTCAGTCACTCACTCCGCTCTCACGGATTTGTGGTTCCTGTTATGCATCAGGTGGGGCTTATCTTTGGCTTGGGGTTCATTTGAACTCTTGAATCTTAGTTTAGTGAAGATGAGATGTCTGTCCTTAGGTAGGAAAGGTGTTTATTTAAAACTCAGTTCAAATGAAGCAGCTGCCATGAGTGGTGTCTACTAAAAGTGGGACACAAAGTTTCCTATTGAAGTACGTCTTTGAACGTTTTGCTACACAGTACTTCAAAGAAGCACACAAATGGGCTCACTTATTACAAAGACAGAAGTTTACTTTGCTAAATATTTTAACATGTTTGTTATATATTTTATTTAAAGAGATCTCTTACAAACCTATGTATTTATTATTATAATTTACATGGCCTCAGTTAATTTATTTGTGTTCACATAGTTTTATGAAGGGTGTCTGTATTTATTTGCCTCCTTGGTACTTGTGTTTTGTAACATGCACTGAATTGTGTTCATTTCAATTACGTTAATGACTGATACTGTAAATTGGATCTTTTGTAAACAAAATGGGCTATGATGTATGCATTTTTATTTGAAGTAGTTTGTTTGTATACTGTTTCTCCAAACAATTAATATTTCTTACATCAATGCAACAAAATTGTGTTCAGTGCTGTACATTTGGTGTATGGTAGGAAATAAAAATTGATAATGAATTTTGCTGTGATATTTATTGGGTTAGTTTATGAGGACAGATTTCATTGTCCCTAAGACCTACAGCTTCCGATACTGTCAAAGGCCCTCTTTGACCAGAGCAATTCTGGCTTAACATTTTCCCCTCAAGTGGAGATGATTTTTGGCTTTTTGATGGCTGGTTAGCACCTTGGTGGTCACATCTCCAGGATAAGGTGTGCCTGTGACATGAGGCACCTCTGCTGGAACTAGAAGGAACTTCACCCAGGTCTAAGGAGCAGGACCAGAGGGGTTCTTGCCTGATGACAAACTGCTGGAGGCTGTGAACATAGCTGGAATTTAGCTAGGTTGAAAACCATGTGGATAATTCTAGAGTACCTATTATGCTTTTGTGTTCTTACCCAAGTCATCAGTACTCTCTATTTTGGCCATACTTCCATCCACATATCTCTTAGATCTCGTTGTCCCTCACAGGTAATGTAAAATTCACACAGTGAAGTCTGGATCCCAGGGGCAGCTGGGCTCAACTTGGGTTTGCTTTACCAGGGCACCCCATACTTTCAGTCACGGGAGCTGCTCCCATGATGTGTTCCAGGAAAGCAGCTTATGGAATGCAGAGTGGCTCACTGGGAATCTTAGTTTCACCATTGAGGATCTTTGACATCCTACGCTGGCTGGGACTGCCTATCAGGAAATAATATCTACAGTTTATGACATGAATTCGTCAGAGCATTTTATGTCTCAATCCTACTGGAATGTAGGAAGAAATAATGTGCAAAATCCATCCTTTCTTACCACAGATTTCTGATCAGAACCCACTGAAAAGAGTCCATTTCCTGAGGTCTTCAGTGGGGGTTAGTGGGAACAGTGGGACAAATCATAGGTATTATAACATGTAAATGTTCCAGATGAGTTGAGGCAGTTTGGTAAAGAGAACAGGGCAAGCAGAGAAACCACACATACAGACCTTAGAGGGGAAACATCTGTTGTAAAAGAGGGGGAGAGGTGTGGGTTGTGTTCCACCGCTGAGAAGTGGGGCTGTTTTCCTGGCACCCGGCTCCCAGCCCCCAGCCGCTGGCCTGCTCAGCCGCTGGTTGCTTGTACCCGAAATAACCACATGAGAACTGTATTCATTTAAATTCTGCCTGACCCATTATCACTAGCCTCTTCTTGACTAGCCCTCACATCATAAACTAACCCATTCCTAAAAAAAAAAAAAAAAAGAAAAGAAAAGAAAAGTCTAACCTGCATCCATCTCCGGTGGGGGCGTCATGGCGTCTGCCCACTTCCTTTCTTCCCCGAACTCTGTTCTGTCTACTCCACCCACCTAAGGGCTGTGTCCTCTCCTATAGGCCAGGCAGTCCTTTATTCAACCAATGATAGTAACCCAAATACAGAACCCTCCTACACCACACATCCACCAGAAGCAGAGGCTGTGCAAGAAGCCAGAGGCCTGAAGGCAAAAAGTCCAGGAAAGAGGGACAGGAATTCCCAGTGTAAAGCTCCTAGCCTTGTGGTTCTAATTACCAGGAGCAGCTTTTGCTACACAAAGAAAGGCTGAATTTCAAGGCATGGTGTGGTTCAGCTATAGATTGCCTACATCACATGCATGAAGCCTCCCTCATCTTCCATCCCTAAGTCCTCCCCTGGAGACCAAAGAAACAGAGGATAATGGATTCAGATTTCCACTGGAGATAATTTGTTTAGCAACACAAATATTTCTGGTACCAAGGCATTGCAGCTATGTTGGGTATATTCTGGGTGCAGTAAGATGTGAAATCAAATAAGGACATTGCCTATCACCATTCCATAGAAACATCCTGAGGTTGTTAGAACTATAACTGGCATTCTTCTACTGTATCCGAAGTCCTTGGTGAAGAGAAAGGGATGGATGATTTTAGAACATAACATGTTCCAGCACATACGGATTTCACTGCTAATGTTTTCTATGTGTCTTTTCACACATTGCTCCCACTTCATTGTGGTCTGCAAGTAATGCCTTCTGTTTCCGTTAGCTCTCCAGTGGACGACAGATTGAACTTGCTAATAGCTGTCCCTACTGTCATTCACAGTCAAGGGTGCTTTGTGTACACAGAAAATTCTCAAATTTGTGGAGCCAGATCACCATATCCAATGAAAACAATGAGACGGCTGGTTCTTGAGTAAGTTACTGACTTGCCCGAGACTATAAAACTGGGGAAAACTGCATCCCAGATTCAGCCTTTCATTTACTTGAAAAGCTAATAAAGCATCCTCCTAGTGTTTGTTTGTTTGTTTTTTGATTTTAGAGAAAGGATTTCTCTGTAGCTTCTGGAGCCTGTGATGGAACTAGCTCTTATAGATCAGGCTGACTTCGAACTCACAGAGATCCGCCTGTGTCTGCCTCCTGAGTGCTGGGATTAAAGACATGTGCCACCACAGCCCGGCTTCTCCCCTGTGTTTTAAGGAAACCCACCAAAATCCATGGTTTCTACCATAGACACTGGCCTGCACTTCCAGAAATAAGGAAGCCTAGTATACACTTCCAACCATCACAGCCTTGACCAACAGGATCTTTGCAGGCTCCTGCTGGGTATTGTTTTATCTGCAGGAAATAATTGAGGGTGCAATGAAGCCATAAACTAGACCACTCACCCTGTGAGTAGAAAAACAGTTTATCTGAGAATTCAAACTGCCAGCCTGAGGTTGTGGGGATTGTGCAACTGGCAGCAGGAAGAGCCTCAGCAGCTTTGTGGGGGTAGGAAAGGGCAGGAGGGGGAAGACATGGGCTAGGACAGCCTGTGAGTTAGAGCAACAGGAAAGATCCTGCGGGATAGCATGGGAAGCTCAAACTGGCCTAGAATGTTGCCCGTGCATAAGGAAAGCAATTGTTTTCTTGCCAAATAAGACCTGGCTTCATAAGACATCTGTGAAAAGCTAAGTTTAGGATTCTATTCACCTGATAGCAATCCTTCTGCTTAGTCAGAGGCCTACCTGAGCTGAGCCCAAGCTGTCATTTATGTCATTCGCTTTTCACCACTGTGACCCTAATACAAAGGGAACTTCTCTGAGGATATATGTTGCTCTGTTGGAGCCTCCAGCTGGCCCCTGCATGATCTGGGAAGCTCCAGTCCTCCCACTCCGTCCCTCCGTCCCTCTGCCCTCTGCCCTTTCCTCCCTCCCTCCCTCCCTCCATATATATCACTCTCTATAACCCCGCCTGCTCAGAGAGTCTCCAAAGAAAAAAATCCAGTTCCACATTCTTGGCAGCTATTGCAACTTCCTCCCTTGACACTGCCAGCTGCCCAAGCCCCCACCTAAGTACTTAGCTTTTAGGCATACTTGGGCACAAACCCAGCTTGTAGGAGTATGTCATCGCCCCTCACCTACAATCTATAAAATCTTCCTGCCTTAGTCCAGGCACAACTTCTCTGGCCTTGATCTCTGAGGCCAGTCAACCCACCTGGGACTTGCTTTGCCCTGAATATACCTGCCATTATATTGTTTTCAATTCGACTTGATCTGGCATACTGCATCAGCAGAGAAACTTATTATGGTGCATGAGGGGTTGGTGGAGTGTTGAAAATGTGTTATATATACTTTTGATCTCAGAGGACTTGGCCCAGGACAGTGGGTAGACAGAAAAGCAGAGTAGTCCTTACCAAGGTGGCTAGGAGAGAAAAGGGAAATACAGGAAGAGATATAAATAAATAAATACAGGATATACGGGAAGAGATGTAGCTGTAGAAATAAGCCCCAGTGACATCCTTGTCCCAACTAGGCCTTCCTCCTACCCTTTACCACTTCTCAGTAATGACATTACAGTGACAATCCATGGAAGGATTAATGCATTTGTTAGGGCAGGACCCGCATGATCTTCCTGTCTCTAGAAATGCCCTTATTGGCACACTAATCTACATGCTTATTAGCCCAGCTGAATGAACAATCAAAATGGACCATTACACGTACCAGCTGGTATTAAGTGTGCTCCTGAGTTCACTGTCCTGGGCTTCAAAGCCACATATAATTGTAAATGGAATTATTATCATGCTGTAAGAAATCGGGATTAGGAAGAATAAACAGCCTGCTGATGCCCCAGGGATAAGTACCAAGGTCACAGTATTCAGCGCAGCTCTGAAAGAAATATGAAAACCTGCCCTGCAGGTCATCATTGCTGCCACCAGCTGACCACCCTTGTTTCCTAACCTGCCTTTGTTCATGAAGTAAGACATGATCATTTACTCAGCACATTTTGGGGAAGTAAGACATGATCACTTACTCAGCACATTTTGGGGAAGTTCTTGGAAGAGGCTTTGCCGTCATGCTTGGAGCACACTATTCTAAACATTTTTCTTATAAAAGTATATCATAAAAATGTACAGTCTTCAACAGGCCTGACAAATATATGAACTTATAGAGACCCTGGCAGCATTCACAAGATCGGTACAGCTTCAAACCATCAAAAGCCCAGCACAGAGAGGAGAAGGTGGACAAAAAGCCCTATCCCTAACCTAGACTCTTTGCTATTGCGGCCTGGAGAGAAAAGGAAAATCAGCATCTCCACCAGAGAGCCACTGGGTCCAGGTCAGGCCCAGGCCCTGGAGCAGCTCGCTAACACAAACGGGCTCCATGGTTTGGTTGCTCTTGTTTCCTTCTATTTCTCACTGGTAAACTTTTTTGTCTTATTAGGTTTTTGTTTGATTGATTTTCATTTTGTTTTGTTTTGTTTTGTTTTATTTTTGGAGAGAAAAAAAAACATGAGGTTTGATGGGTAGGAGATAGGGAGGGCCTGGGAGGAGGTGGAGGAGGGGAAATATGATCAAAATATATTGTATGAAAAGATATTAAATAAAAAATTGCATCTGTTTTAACATCTGTAAACTTTTCATCCAATTTGCTGTTTTCATAACTGACTCTGGGACTAAAAGCTTTAAAATATGAGTGATAAAAAATATCATAAAATTGTAGCCCTAACCCTAACTTATTTTTTGCGTTTGTGGATTTTTTTTTCTGCCATTAGATATTTTGTGTGTACATGCCAGCTTTGGATTAAGCCTCTGCCGATTAAAGTGTACTTCCTACTGACACTTACCAGCTATGAGCATACTCTCCACTAATATTCCCCAGTTACAAAATATTCTGCACTGTGCCCTTTCTGCTGTGAAATACTGTGCACTGTGAAGTGCACTTTTCACCGATGCTCACTAGCTATGAAGTATCCCGACTGTAAGCAGGATCAGCGCCTGCTCTGCCTGAGTATCTGTGGCTTTGGTAGACTTTTACAGTTTGGTATGTGTTGGCATTATATAAGGTAGTCATTTTTCTCTACTGAAACCTGCCTTCTTCGGTTTTATGTGAAAACTTTGGAGCTATGAGATAGATTTTCTAAAATGTATGTGACACTTTAGGGAAATGCCACCAATAATGCTTTAGAGGACCAGGGTCATGAAAGAACTGGGGACCAGAGAACTGACATTCCCTGGCCAGTTATCTGTATCCACAGCTTACTGTCCTCGTGGACAAGCAGTGGCCACTAGATCAGTCCCATTACTCTGGGAAATTCTTGCGCAGGAAGGAGAACGGAAAATACCTGTAGTTGTGCTAGCTTTTATCACCCGTTAGATCGACAGAGAATATGCAAAGTGCTTTGTGTACATCACGTGAGTCTCTTAGTGATTCTATGAATTCTGTATGAACTACACAGTAAGTATGCCATATTTTAAGGGATTGCCCATGCTCTGGACCAGGCTCCCATCTGGGGTTGTGGCCTTCCTCTAATCTCCCCAGACTCCCCTCAACCCACTCCACAGAACTCCCTCCTGTTCCCGACAGCAGCTGGTACGTACTAAGCTTTAGCCAGCAGCACTGGTTGCTAAAGAAGCGTTCATATACACTGGGTGAATGCAATGTCATTTAAGTTAATTCATCTTTTTCTTTTTATTAGTTTCTAGCATTTGGTGTGACTTCTAGAAGAATGCATGCGACTCTCTGTTCTGTCAGCAGGGTTGTGGCACATTCCTTCTGCAAGAAACTGTTCAAAATGGGAACTGAAGAAAATAGGTAAATGAAGAAAGAAACAGGTTGGGAGGAAGAAAGGGAGAGAGGGAAGGAAGAAGAGATGAGGAGGCAGGGAGGGAGGGAGGAAGGAAAGAGCAAAAGTAAGAGAAAACAGAAAATGTCTTGCTTTTTACCCTTGCCACAGGCTGGAAATCATATGCTTGCTTGTTTGCTTTCTTTTTTTGTGGGGAAAAATTACAAAGCAGAAAATACCTGAGAGTGATGATAATTGTTTCTTTTCAGAGACATAAAGTGGTAATCACATTGTGATAGCCACAAATGCAGGGAACACCTGCCTGAGTGTTACTAGATCCCTAGTTCTCTCTCTCTCTCTCTCTCTCTCTCTCACACACACACACACACACACACACACATTTCCTCATTTCTCTTATAATTGCCCATCTAGATAACCAAATTCTGACTTAAAGAATCACTATAAGACTTAGAATTGTTTTTAGATTTAACTATATGAAATATTGAATTCAAGGCTTAGAAAACCTACTGAAATGAGAAAAAAAATGGTAATTCACGTTTGTATTCCAAGTCCTCCAGAGACAGAGGCAGGAGGATCACAAGTTTTAGGCTAGCCTGTCCTATATAGTTAAGACCCTAGCTCATATAAAGAGGGTAGGGGAAGAAGAAAACCTTTCCTTTCTGCAAAAACAGTCTTTTTTGCTGATAAGAAAATGGAGATTTTACTGCCATAATTAGTAAATGTACAGCCATGGCAACCTCAGTGTCATCTAGAAGAAGAAAAATGTGGCTTCTCATTTCAGGGCACTGGCTTCAGAAAGGCCTTTCATGGCAGGTCTAAGATTGTGATCAATAGTTATGATTGTCTGGCACAGGTTCAGAGGTGAGTTTGACAGGAAGTTTTGGCGGGTAATCCATTAACTTGACGCCCTGTGTTGGAAGCTGGCTGCTCTGATGTCATGCACCTTGATTTCTTTTTCAAGTTCTAGAAATGAACAAGAGTCGTATTCAGCTTTTATCTTCTTGGCAAAATTTCCTCCAATAGTAAAATCCTGTGGGGAGACACAGAAGAACAAATGCCATGGTACTTTCCACATAAGCTATGGTAGGGCAGCAGTTGGAGCCATCTCGAGAGAGAATGTGTTGTTAAAAACTGAGCCTAGGAACAGAGGACACCCTGAGTTATAGGTTAGAGAGCCACAAATCGTCCTGCTTTAGCCTCCGGGTAAGGGAAGGCCCAGGGAAGCAGTTGAGGAGAGCAAACGGACCAGAGTTAATAACAAGCCAAAAGTTACAGATGACTGGAAGCTAGTTCAGGCTGAGAAGTGTGCACAGAGAGAGAACCTATATTAAGTGATCAGGAATGGCTCTCATTAACTCAAAATAACTCTTCAATTGGGTAGAACTGAGCCTTGTGACAACAAATGACTAAAAATCTGCAGCTATCTGGCATTTACTGCTAGAAGGCCCCAGAACTCTGGTACCACAGGGGTGTACATGATACCAGCTACATCCCAGCAGGGTGATTAATACTCAACTACTAAATTCAAAGTCACTGAAATCAGTTAAGTTGCCAGATGAAGACTTTGTAAGTTTTCTTGACCTAAAAGAAACTATAAACCAGTAAATTATTTCAATTCAAGGTCTTAAGAGGAAAGTTAGAAAAGTGGAGAAGGAAACCAGCAATATATGGGTTGAGGAAGAGATGGCTCAGCACTCAAGAGTACTTGCAGCTCTGCAGAGGATTTAGGCTTGGTTGCCAGCACCCAGGAGGTGGCTCACATCTACCTTAACTCTTCTTCCAGGGGATCCAACACCTTCCTGTAGACTTCATGGGCTCTTATGTGCTATGTTACATGTATCCTCACAAGCACACACACACAAGAACCTTTTTGAAGACGAGCACCAGTAATGTGAATAAAAATAGAAGCACACAGCCATGTCCTTAGAGGGTTGGGCAGAGTAGGTGGCCAGCTCTCTGGGTAAGCTGCAGTGAAGTCAGGCCATAGGACCATAAATGACACACAATCCAGCATATCCCAACAAGACCTGCTCTGGTAGGCTGCCGACTTCACCAGCCGGAGTCTCTGGACTTGGTCCTGAGAAGCCTTTCCTCCTTAGGGTGAGGAAGAAACTGCTTTCCTCTTCTGTCTCCCCTCTCTTCCTTAGTTCTGAGTCTGCAGACACTTCCCAGGTATGAAATCCTCAGAAACCTCAGAAGCTGTTATGAGTTCTTCAACCCACAAAGGAGGCATGCCCGAGTCCCATTGCTCCAGCCCTTGTCTGCTCAGTGTTGGATCATGTAACAGACCTCTGTAATCACACACTCTGCCATGCGTATCCTTATCTCTTCTTAACGAACAGTCCTGTTAAAAAGAGCCCACCCTGCTGTGGAATAATCCTTTTGTACACTGGGAAGGTGTGCTGCTCTCATTATTAATAAAATGCTGGTTGGCACATGGCTAAGCAGGATTCCACGGGGCAGAAAGAATACTGAGGAGAAGGGCCGGAAGTACATACATGAGGTAAACAAACCTGGAGCACCACATAGATGAATAGAAATGGCTTAATTTGAGGTATGAGAGTTCGCTAAAGATGAGCCTAAGCTCTCAGTCTGGTATTTATAATTAATATTAAATCTCCATGCAATTATTTGGGAATGGACTGGCAGACAGACTACTCCATCTTGCTAGCCTCAAAGTATCTTTCTTTTTTTTTTTGGTTTTTTGAGACAGGGTTTCTCTGTAGCTTTGGAGCCTATCCTGGAACTAGCTCTTGTAGACCAGGCTGGTCTCAAACTCACGAAGATCCGCCTGTCTCTGCCTCCCGAGTGCTGGGATTAAAGGCGTGCGCCACCACTGCCCGGCTCTCAAAGTACCTTTCTAAGGACTCTGTCACCAACCAGTGACCCTGAGAATATGCAGCTCCAATACAGGAGCTGGCGGAAGCAAACACCAACCTGAAATGCTCGTTGAGGGAATTGTGTTTGTCAATTGGACATCATTTGCAAATATACTTATGTGTGTGAGCAGGAAAAGAAACCACCAGATGTGAAAGTGAAACACCCGAATACAGCATCGGGAGGAAGAGGGGAGAGGCTCTGAAGTTCTCAGAATCTGGAGGTAGAAGCCAACACCTGCTGACCCCCAGAGCTGCCTGCCATGGTAAATGAAGGGACGCACCATGGCCCTGGGACTCTAAGACACTCTTAAGGATTCTGTGCACCCATTTTCGAGGTGCTTTTCAGCCTTACTGATACAGCTAACTGGTGGGCTCTTTTGCTGATGGAGTAAAGAAACCAATGTTAAGATGAGTTCAGGACAAAGCAGAGTCAACTTTTTGGGCAAGTCCCATTTGCAGATTGAGGCTGTCAGAGTTGGGGAGACCTTGATTCTGAACAGTATGGATTTTTACTTGGGTTCAAGTATCCTGCCTGGTGACTCTTTCTTCTACTGGTCCTACGATGTGTGTGTTCTTTCTGGTTTGGGATTGGGTCTCTGTTTCTGTCCATGGTACAGAGACAGTTTCAATAGGACTGTTTACCTCTGTGCTGGTCCTTGAAGCAGCAAACAATGTTGTCTCTGGGTATGGGGAATAGGCAGAGTCAACGTGGCTTTGCTGGGGTATATAATTGGAGTCTCTAAGCCTTCCCTTTCTCTGTGGTATAATGTAAGAAAGGAAATCTCTGGAGCTGAAGTGAAATGGCCTACTTTCCGGGAAAATGGAAACTTAAGTGATGGAGGGAAAAATTGGAGTCATGTTCTGCTCTTGTGGGAGCCGACAGTTTCACTCCATTCCTTGACCAGGCTGCTATTGTACCTTCCAAGGGAGCAGCATTACGTGTTTGTATCCCCTCCTCAGGCTACCCTTGCCGTGGCAGATCAGTTTCCTCTTTCCTGACCTATGGGGTCTCCAGAGCTCCCCTGCTCTGGTTCTTCTCTAGGGGTCACTTTGAGTTGTTTCTGACTTGCCTCCTACCCTCCTGTCAATCTTTCTTCCTACCAGGTTCACAGGACTCCTGTCCTGGAGAACACATCAAGGAGGCCAGGGATGTGCTGTGCAGAGTGACAGAGGGAGGGGCTTACCTTTCTGATGGCTAAGTCTTACTTCAGGGACACTGCAGGAGAGGCCAGGCACTCACAGGCGGCCAGTGGTAGACTCGCTGCTCTCTGACGTTCATCCTCAAAAGTCTACAGACCACAGGGTTTCTGCACAAAACTTGTGTCAAACTGTGAAATAAAAAAATAAATAAGACAACCTCAGTGAGAAAAATGTATAACTCAGTTAAAAACAATAAAGTATTAAAAAATAAAGAGTAGCTGGTATCTTAGAGACAGAGAACACATACAACTGTATGAATACCTTTTTTACTCTTTAGCTAAAGGATTTTGGCAGCAGTCATAGCCTGAAAAATATTACAGCCTCAGCCGCGTTAGCTAATGTTACATAGATTTAGGAAAACAAATTGGCCAAGGCTCAGGTTTTCAAAACTGCTATGCAATAATCGTATGCTAATTTCTCCACTGCAGTTACATTTGGACCTGGCTCTCAACAGTGAGTAAATCAACTTCGCAGTGGCTTTTTCAGCCTGATCCTCGGACTGAATTAGACACATTCCCCTGGTGATCCCAATTTCAAAACTCATTTCCTATCGTAGTGGGAATCGCTTTTCTGAGCATCGTTTTATAATTTTGAGACCATATCTGTATTGATTCCTCTACCTGATTTAGTCAGAACATACAGTGTGAGGAACCTTATGTCAACATAGGTCTCTGGAGAGAGCTCATTAGAGCAGAGATGAGGGTTCACACGTATATCATAACCTGTAACCAATGGCCTGGCTTTGACATCTTCCAAAGGTCATTCCCATGTTACCTCCCTTGGTCCAACAGTTCTTTTTCAGTCAAGCTACATTAGCCTAGTTTGTTCTCTGCTTTAATCTGTCAGAGCTCTGAATGACTTACAATAAGTTACTACCTACTCTTCCATTTAGTGGACCAACAACCACAGCCTTTGTAGTGTCCTTAAATCACCTCTTGAGTGTTTGAAGCTTTTTCTGAAAGTTTCTCAATAAAGTCTGCCTTTATTAGCTTAGAGAAAGCCAAAGAAACCAGACAAGCAGGGCACTGTCATACTACAGCAGGTACCACCCACCAGGGTAAGCAAGGCCACTTCACATGCATCCCTTTCCACACATTAAGTCCCTTGCACTCCCCTTGCCTCAGGACAAAGACTGTGCTGCTCAGAGGTGACACTGGAAGCAGGGTCCTCTCCATTGCCTTGCTTCATAGGCTGACTGCCTAACCCACTGTGTGACTTAGGCTATTGGGACTAACTGCTGCAGACAGAGCTACCAGAACTGTGGTTTCGTTTGCTCAAGACCTGTTAGCTGTCGGTTAGGTTCCTTCTGCACCCTCTGAAGGAATTGATGGTGTCTTCTTGTGAGTTCGTGGGTGTGTGTGTGTGTGTGTGTGTGTGTGTGTTTCTGTCTGTCTGTCTGTCCTATGCTCTTCTTAGTAGGGCAGAACCTTAGTAAATATGACCCACCAACACCTCAATTTATCTAAGAAATCTGTCTGCAAATGCAGTCAGTCTGAGGTATAAGGGTTTGACCTGGATTAGAACCGTCTACTTGAGTGAAGACAGCCAGTAAAGAATGGATACAGTTCTTCAAATTAAACACCAAACAAGGCATCAAAACCCAGGATATACAAATAACTATGAAAACTAAACTAAAATTTAAACATCCAATAAATAAATGTGTTTGTGAATTTAATAGACAGTTTTCCAAAAAGGAAATTCAAATGACCAATAAATAATTTTAAAGAGTGCTCTTTGCCATTAGGGAAATATAAATTAATTACTTTGAGTTTCTCTCTCACTGCACTCAGAATGGCAGCCATCAGGGAAAAAATGACAACAAATTCTTTTGAGAAAGAGTTGAAAGAGGTACCTCATTCGTTGATGACAGTAGTGCAAATTTGTAAGGCCACTATGGAAGTTAGTCTGTAAGTCTCAAGAAATTAAAAATAAATTCACCGTGTTGTCCAATAGCACATTTGGATTTACCTGAAGGACTCAACACACCACAGAGATTCATGTACACCCATATTTATAGCTAGACTGTGTACCAGAAAGAGAATGAGCCTAGATATAAAATAAAAAAATAAGAATAATTGCCTAAAGAAACAAAGACTGAGAATAAATAACATATAGTGAATATATGCACAAAATTTTATACAACTATAGAAAAATAAAATCCTGACATTTGTAAAAGTGTATGAAATTGGAATTCATTGTGTTGAGTGAAAGGCAAACACCATGTTTTCTCTCACATGTGAAACTAAATATAAAAATGCACTTGTATGTGTGTGTATTTTTATGTGTGCATTTTTAAGTCACAAAGCTAGAAGGGAGATCATGAGGAGAGGAGAAGATCTAAACTGAGGTGGGAAATAGATTAATGGAATACACATAAGAAGAAAAAAGAAGGCAGAACTAACTGGGAAAAGGCCACCATCCCAATGGTGGGAGGAGGACAGTGAAAGAGAGGAACACATTAGAACAAAGTATCATGCCATGTATGTGTGAAGAAGCTGCTGTATCTGCTAACATAATATTTAAAAAAGAAGAAAATGGCCTACATGCAAAATCACTTGCTATTATTTATAATAGTATAAGGACTAGAAATAGCCTAATGCTGCAGTGTTGTTAAAATAATTATTTAAAACTGTACAGAGAAATACAATGCAGCCATAAAATAGGCAGGGGGCACCTGTTTGCAAATGTAATTTCAACAATCTATGTGACAAAATATTGTAAAAAGCCAGGTGTATTGCAATAAGTACAAGCAAAAATATCCAGCGTGGGTCAGACATAAACACAGGATCGCAAACCCACTGGCCCACATCAACAAACTCTTCTCTGCCCAGAGGTGAGGGAGCGATAATTGATTTCAGCCCAGCATGGGCATTCAGAAAGGACTGTGTACCTGATTCTCCCTCAACAGATGTGAAGTTTCTACAAACCGTAAGTTCATTTACAGAGAGCACCACTAATATCTTGAATCCAAAGAGCTGACACCAAAGCCAACCCTCACAGGGGGAAAAAAGGCACACCAGGTCTTGTTGAAGGCTTCATTATTTGGGTGGAATACACAAGGATGTGATGGTGATGTGCAGGACCACGCTGTCAATACTAAATGCACAGGGCAGTGAAAAAGCATAGCTTGATTCAGGCCGTTGCAATGAGAGAATGCTCACTTACAAGCTCTCACAGAAAAGCAATAGGCTGAGCTAGCAAGGTGAGACTTATCCTAAGCCTGGTGGGATGTGGGTGAAAGACCCCCCGGAGCAGGGAGACTCTCACTCAAGTCTTGGGATAACACGACCCCCCAAGAACTCACGAGAGACCATCCTTGCTGCAATCACACAAGGTTTAATGACAGGAACCAGAACTCTGGGGCTGAGACTCATATCCTACGAAGGAGAGGAGTTCGACCTCGAGTAGCAGGGAGGAGTTTTTAAGGGAAGAAACCACAACCCAGTAATCCAAAGGGGGTGGGGAGGGCGTCATTGGAAAATTCCAAAACTACCAGTGATCCCTGAAAATTCCGAAAAAACCAGTGATAATCACAAGGGGCTTACTCCCTGTTTCTCAAGATTATTCTCAAGATTATAATCTAACTTTATCATCAGCTAGTTCCTGAAACAGAGTCACTGAACCAGCTAACCTAGATTTTTGGCTCTTCTCTTCCTGGTAGAGGGGTCTGGGTTTATCCGGGTCTTTCATAGGAGATGGGATGAGGGACAATGTGGGTGTTCTCTCAGATGAGTGGCAACTCCATTTGTTGTGGGAGGTATTACAGAGAAAAAAGATCTGTAGGGAAAATTTAAGGAGCAAGAGGATCAGGTGAAGATGAATGGTCTGAGATTGGGGGAGGAGGCAGGAGACACGGGGCAACAAGGACACAAGGAAATTCAGAATGGAGCAAATTGGCTTTGTTCTTTTGATGGAGGTGATGGGTTCACATGTTACATAAATGTGGAAGTTTATCAGATTACACATTTCAAATATGTAGTTTGTCATATGCTGACTGTGCCTCAAAAAATTGTTGAAAAAGCTAGATTTGTCTGACTGTTGTCATCTTCCTTTTCAGGACACACGCTGATTTTTGAAGGTTCCATCTTGTATTAAACATTCTGTCGGTCCTATTACTATCAAAAAGACAGACTGTGTGTCATGTAGATTACAGTGCTTGGGTGTTCACCTCTTCTCTAGTACCATAGTCAAAAGGATGGGGAAGGGTTTGTCGTTTCTTTAGAGATGTCAGTGGGAAAAGCAACCTGTAATCTTTATTTTAGAAACAAACAAATAGAAAAAAACTTAGGGTAATTTCAAGAGATAAAAATCATTCTAGGGGTCTTGAGAGGTGCTCAGTATCTCAGAGTGCTGAATGCTTTTCCAGAACCAATACTGGCTGTTTTACAACAGCCTGCAGAGCCAGCTCTAGAGCATCCAAACCCCCCACACATAATTTTTCAAAATATCATTCTACATGTCATAAAATCCTACCATTATTAAGAATTCTAAAACTGCAATAACTTGACTGACATTTCTTTCCTCGAGTTAGTGATCCTCACTGTGTTATAAAAGTCCAACTCTTTTTGCATTGCTTAACTCCATTGAATGAAGTAGAAGCATTCCTTAAACTTAATGGTTAAGTGTTAAGTTTTGTCAAGTATATATAAGTTAAGTCATTCATCATTAAGTTTTATTTACTTTGTCATAAAAGACTTTAAAATCGGAGCTGGAGAGATGGCTCAGTGGTTAAGAGCACTGACTGCTCTTCCAGAGGACCCGGGTTCAATTCCCAGCACCCACATGGCAGCTCACAACTTTCTGAAGATCCAGTTGCAGGGGATCTGACATCTTCACATCAATGCACATAAAATAAAAAATTATTATTTATTAATTATTATTTATTAATTATTTATTAAAATAAATAAACTTTTTAAAAAGACTTTAAAATCATCGAGCATTTCTTTAATTGAATATTCCCAGGATCAAAGAAAGGGGAGGGAGATGGAGAGATGACTTAGTGATTAACATCACTTGTTGCTGTTACAGAGGACCAGAGTTATATTCCTGGCACCTCATGCAGGCCACGATTGACAATCACTCCCATGCCTTTGGATCTAGGATCTAACGCCCTCTTCTGCTCTCTGAAGGCATTTGAGCACACTTGGCATACACTCACATGGATTCACACACATATACATAAATAACAAAAATAAATATCTTTTTAAAAAGAAGTAAAGGACTCTGTATGGGGCATATTGCTGGGAATGTCCTGTGTTTTAGGTGCCAGCTAAACATGCGTTTTTAACTTGTTCAAAGAGCTATATTCATTTCTCCTTTAAGTAAGTGGTGAGGCTGGAACTAACACACAGTGAAAATGTGAAAAAGGAAAAAGAGACCATAAGTACACACGACTCATATCAGCTGGGTATCATAAGATACAGTGTGAGGAAGACAGTCTACGAATGACCACCAGAATGTCATACTGATGGCAGTTGAGATGTACAAGGGGAAGTGATTTGTTGTGAACATTCTTCTAATTTTGAATGGAACCTGTTGTATCTGTGGATTATCTGGGGACATGCACTTGATCTATTTTATGAGGAAAAGTGGACATCATCAGACACCATTGTGTGACCAACAGAACTAAAAAGCAACAAAAAGCCTCCCCGACACCACAGGTGGAAACATTTATAGTAGGAATTATGTCAGAAATTGTTTAGCTGTCTTCTTTGTATTGTGCTGACTAGTTTCCGTCAAGTTCATACAGACTAGACCTTCCGTGAAAAAGGTGCCCTGAGAAGTGGTCTCCATCTGTTTTGCCTGTGGGCATGTTGTAGTACATTTTCTTGATTACTGATTGATGTGGGAGAGCCCAGCTCATTTGAGTGGCACTCATGAGCAGGTGATCTTGAGATGTAAAAAAGAGCAGATTGAATGAGCTTGAGGAGCGTGGTATCTGCTTCAGTTACTGCTTCTAGGTTCCCACCTTGAGCTTCTGTCCTGACTTCCTTCTATGATGGACTGCAAGCCGTAAGCCAAATAAATCCTTCCCTCCCCAAGCTGATTTTAGTCAGTGTTTTATCACAGCAACAGAAAGTAAAGTAGGATATAGAGACATTTTATGACCTCCCAAGTTCATTATTTCTGAAGGCTGCTGGCGAAAAAAAGTATTTTCTCCTTCTGTAAACAGATAAACCTGCTATAAGTAGTCAGAAGTAAATTAATAAATGATAAAATAGTGAGCATAACCACCTGGTTTCTGATAGGATTTGAGCCCTGCTCTGTCCTAGGAAATTCTTGTTTGGTATTGTAAGCCTGATCAAGAGACTTTGACTGTGTGGGTCATAAGCTCCAGGAATAGCCTACTGCTCTGCTTTTGCAGAATGGACATAGTATCTAACTGCCCTCTAAATACTCATGTTTCTATCCATATCACTGCTGCTTTAGGCCTTCACCAGAAAAGCTTATTCCAGGGGGAAGCTCTTTTATTCTTCAAATTTAACTTTTTATTGATTCTTTGTGGATTTCACATCATGCACCTCAATTGTACTCATCTCCCTGTCTCTTCTCATCTGCCCTCTTCCCTTGCAATCTACCACCCACTCCCAGAAGAAAACAAGGTAAAATTTAAAAGAAAAGAGTTTAAAAAAAAAAAAAAAGAAGGCGAGAGAAGGAAAAACTTCTTTGTGGAAATTGTAGTGTGACACAGTGAGTCACACAGTCCTTTAGTCCGTATGTTGCTACTGCAAGTGTTCATTGCACTGAGCTGTTGGTCTGGTTTGAGGACTCTGATTTTTGCTACATCTTCAACAATGGGTCTTCACTGGGGCTCTTCTTGGATATCCTGTGGTTACCTGTG
>JAQHUG010000156.1:1176406-1188548 GCA_028555095.1 Dicrostonyx torquatus
ACCTTGGTAACTCAATCCCTTCTTCTGATGTGAATGTGGGTCTCTGGCTCTATCTCCATCCATCATGTGAAATTTCTATGGTGATGATCAAGATATTCATCAATGTAACTATGGGGTGAAGGCATATTCTCAATTGGGATTCCCTCCTTTCAGGTGACTCTCTAGTCCATGTCAAGTTGACACAAAATTTGCCAAGACAATGGTGGATGGTCTTTTTAAAAAAATGTGTTCTTGGATACAGTTTGCAAGTACTCTATCGAGAAGTTTTGTATGTTTTTTTTCATTAGGAAAGCACTCTATGATTCTTTTTATTTATATTGTCTTTATGTGATTGTATCAGGGTAACTGTGGCCTCTTAAAACAAATTGGGCAATGTTTCCTCCGTTTTTTCATTGTGGAATAATTTAAGAAGTATTGGCCCTAATTATTTTTTGAAAGTCTGGTGTAATTTTGCATTGAGCTCATCTGACCCTGGGCTTTTCTTGGTTGGGAGACTTGATGACTGCTTTTATTTCACTGGGGGTTATAGGTCTATTTAAGTTGCTTATCTGATCCTGATTTAACTTAGATAAATGGTACCTATTGAGAAAATTATTTATTTTTTTTATTTTCCTATTTGATGAAGTACAGTGTTTTTTTTTTTTAAAGTAGGCATTGTGAGTCTCTGGATTTCCTTGTTTGGGGTCTATTTTTATATCCCTCTTTTCATTTCTGATCATGCCTATATATTCATATATTCATATCTATATGAACTCGACTATTAGAACTACTTTCACTCTCTGCTACACTTTGAGTATTCTTTGTAACATTTCTATTCAATTCTAAAATGTCTTTCATTTCTTTTCTTATTTCCATCTTGACTCATTTCCCATTCAATAAAGAGTTGTTTAGTTTCCTTGAGTTCATAAGATTTCTGTTATTTCTGTTGTTACTGGTATCCAGCTTTAATATGTGTTAGTCAGGCAGTGTACAAGAATATTATTTCAATTTTCTTGGACCTATTGAGAATTGCTTTGTAGCCAAGTATGAAGTCAATTTTGGAAAAGGTTTCTTCCAAAGGAGGTATACTCTTTTGTGTTTGAGTGAAATCTTCTATAAATATCTGTTAGGTACATTTGGTTTATAATGCCTGTTAGTACCAGCATTTCTTTGTTTAGTTTTTGTCTGGATAACCTGTCCACTTGGAGAAAGTCAGGTATTAATGTATCCTGCTATCAGCGTGTTAGGATCAATATGTGACTTAAGCTGTAGTAGTGTTTCTTTTACAAATGTGGATTGTTGTTGCATATTATTTTAAGATGTGTAACTTTTTATGCTGCAGAGCATTTGTTTCATCAAAGATATGTCGCATTCTCTTATGTTGCATTTGTTTAACTCTGTTAACCTGTGTTACTTTGCCCACGTAAAATACCTGATTGGTCTAATAAAGAGCCAGACAGCAATAGCAAGGCAGGAGAAATGATAGGCAGGGATGACAGGCAGAGAGAACAACTAGGAGGAAATACCTGGGAGGATACAACTGAGGAGTGAGAAAAGAAGGGGCCAGACATCTAGCCACACAGCCAGACACAGAGTAAGAAGGAAAGAAAAGATATACAGAAATAGAGATAGGTAAAACCCCAGAGACAAAAGGTATGTGGGATAATTTAAATTAAGGAACTCTGCCTAGAAATAAGCCAAGCTAAGGAAAAGCATTTATAACTAATAATAAACCTCCATGTGATTTATTTGGGAGCTGAATGGTGGGCTTCCAAGGAGTCAAAGAGTTTAAAAATAAATTGAATGACCTTGTATTTGGTACATAGATGTTAAGAATTTAAATGTCATCTTGGTGAATTTTTTCTTTGATGAATATGTAGTGTCTTTCCCTATCCATTCTGATTAATTTTACTTTGAAGTCAGTTTTGTCAGATAATAAAATGGTTACACCATCCTGCTTCTTACACCCATTTGCATGGAATATCTTTTCCAGCACTTTACCCTGAGGTGTTGTCTATCCTTAATGTTGAGGTGTGTTTCTTGGATGAAACAGAGCAATAGATTCTGCTTTCATATCCACTCTGCTAATCTGTACCTTTTCTGGTGGGTAACTGAGACCCATTGATATTGGGAGATATCAGTGATGAATGATTGTTGATTCCTGTAATTATGTTGTTGGTGGTGGTAGTATATACACCATATAGTGTGGGGTTGGGACAAAGAAATGGAGGCGGGAAGATAGGAAGGGAAGGTCTGTGAGATCCAAAGGAGATGTGGGTTGGGGTCTGTAGTAGGTATCTTGTTAAAAAACTAGGGATGAGATTGGGGGTTGGATTTGGAGGAAAGGAGGGAGGAATAATGGATTTCAGTTGGCTTTCCTGTTTCCCTGACCTGCTCACCTGGTGGTGTTATATTTGCACATCTTTTAAAATAGGATTTGTAATATTTTTAAAAGGAAATAAAATTAACTTTGCAATTTTGTTAAGCACTAACAGGATTGACATTCTAGCTTTGCTAGGTACTATGTACGTGATGTTGGATATTACTTCTCTCTAACCAATTTTCCTTCTTTTGTGAAAGGGAAATAGTGACACACATGCCACTCATGAAACTGCATTTTTTTTTCTGGGAAGATATAGTATCATGATATTTTTCAAGTCCTGTTCTTGTTCAATTCCTGTTCAGCTGTGACCATAATTCCATTCACACAGACTGTGTGCTTAGTTTGTTGTTGCTGCTGCTGTTGCTTTAAGTACAACACTTAAATATCTGATTCAAGCTAAACTTTCAAAGAAAAAAAAATTTATTTAACCCAGTGAAAATTCAAACAGCCTGTGTATGTTCTGAATAATGAATGCCCCATGGTGAATGGCCATAGTGGAGTGTGGTTGGGATCAAGGAGTCATGTCTCTGGGAGAAGCATGCTGAGATTCAAGCATCAAGAATTTTGTGGGGAGACTGAGTCAGGAGATTTAGGGATTTCATAGGAGCTGCTTCACACCCCCAGGGAATCTGCCACTAAGCCCTTTGCTACTTTGGGTATGGAATGTCTTCCATCCACCAGTTTGGGAAATTCTTGGTCATCAACTTACCACTCTTAGAAAGCATTGGAAAACTTTAAGAGGAACTTATATGGATGAGTATAAGTCTACCCTTGAAGGGAATTGTGGAATATGGGGCTTTTCTCTCTTTGTCCCCCTGCTACCAGGAGGCAAGCAGCTTTTACCACCTGTGTTCATGATGTGCTCCTTGGCCATGCCCAGAAGTACTGGTCTGAGAGCTCTGGAACTCTGAGCCACAAGGAACGTTACCGTCTAAAGTGGGGGAAATGCTTGCAAATACACACTACCTCTCAACATGGCCTTGGGTACCAACACCAGCACATGGGTGCTGAGGCCAGACTCATCCAAGTCACAAGGCCAGAAAAAGGAATTGTGCTTGATTATTGGCGCTAAACTATGTTCAAAGTTTTATCACAGAGTGTGTGCAAAGAATGTGCTCGTTGTCTATTTCAGGAATAGAAAGGTTTTCTTGTCATAGTTGTTTTTAAATTTCTGTTAGACTAAATCCTAGTACGACTTTACCAATAGATTGCAGGACTTCAGAAAGACCACGTATTCTTCTGCCTACTGAAAAGGGCTGCACAAATCTAAGGATAATTGGTAAGGATTCAAAAGCTTTCATTCTGAACTCTCACTTTAAGCTTTGAGTGTTCATAATTTCAATGTTATGTTGATTTCTTTTGTTTTTTTAAAAAATATTTTATTGTTTTTATTGAGCTATATATTTTTCTCTACTCCCCTCCCTTCCTCAGTCCTCCCTTTCTGCCCTTTCCCATGATCCCCATGCTCCCAATTTACTCAGAAGATCTTGTCTTTTTCTACTTCCCATGTAGATTAAATCCATGTATGTCTTTTTTAGGGTCCTCTTTGCTGTCTAGGTTCTTTAGGATTGTGAAGTATAAGCTGAATATTTTTTTGCTTTATGTCTAAAAGCTACTTATGAGTGAGTATATATTATATTTGTCTTTCTTGGTCTGGGTTACCTCACACAATATGATGTTTCCTAGATCCATCCATTGACTTCTTTTGCTCTAAGAGTAATTTGCATCTTTAATAATGTTAGCACAAAAAATCCCATTAAATACAAAATAGAATAATAGTGTTAAGGAAAACATGCTATTCAAAACATTAAGAAAGATATGTAATTCATTTTTATAATTAGTGGCTCATAGAATAGAAAAACAAGAGTTTTAGGAAATAGATAAGATCCCCTGGGTGTGATCTGGAAGAGATGGAAAACAGAGCTGATTGGCAGCTTAATAGAATGATACAGATTAGGAGAGAAAACTGAGAGGTCAGGCACCAATGAGGACTCCACCAGAAAGCACTCTAGGCCACCAGCCTCCACTTTGCTTGCAGCCAGTTTGCATCTGATCCTGCTGGATATTGTGTAATGTCTCCCTCTGGCTCCTGCGATCTTAGGTGCTTTAATGCTCTGAAAGCCTAGGGCTTCATTCTGATGAACATTTATAGATTTCTGCAAAAAAAAAAAAATTTGCAGGATCTGCCCTCAAATTTAAATCTAGAAGCAGAAGCTTAAGTCAAGTTTTGTAATAATTCTCAGCCATACTGGGACATTTGTAGCCCATGTTCTCCTGGCATTCTTAGCAGGAACAAAACAGTAGTTGCATTCTGCATGAATATTAAATAAGCCCTTTGAACAGTTTTCTGAAGGCGATGATAATTTCAGCAACTTTTCTCTCAGAAGACCTGCGTAAATAGCAAACCAACTTCTCAGAGAAGCCCCATTAATAGTTGAATCATCAACTTCACGTCTGACAATGACTCTTCCGTGGACTACATGAAAACCCCCTAGCTGTGACAATGAAACAGCGTGATTGTGCTAATCAGGATCAGCTCCATCTTAGCACCAGGAATTCCAGCCGTAAGACCGAAGGCAGAGGGCTGCACACCACATGCACCATGAATCAGAGGAGTGTTCATAAAACTGCTCGATTCTTGATGACCTTACAAAGGAGAGTAGGGAACACTCAGCTCTCATGACAAGGTCGTATATGTAGGAAGCTCCTAGAAATCTTCCCTGGTTCTGCCTCAGGATAGAACCAATGCCTTCTTAAAGAGGTCTCAAGCAGAAGACCTGTATAGAACAGCAAATTTACAGCATATTTCCTTCATTTGGGAAGTGCTTCTGAGGCAAGATGGCAGAGCAAGGAAAAGTTGACATCAGAATGAGCTGTAGTAAGTATTCCATGCCCTGAAGCTGTCAGGAGAGAGCCAAGCTTCAGAGCAGCTAAAACAATGAATGCACCGACCCTCACACAATGAGAAGGTAGAAACCTCATACTGTGTGTTCCTTTTGAATGTAGAATGTTAGAATAAGGAAGACAAGATCATAATTTTTGAGCGGTTTCAGAACTTTGCCTACCAATGTAAAGATATGTAATATATTGGGGAGAGTAAGCTATCAAACCCTTCAAAAACATGAAAAATACACCGAAATTTCAAATTTTTAATGGAAACTTTAAATCCACAAGCATTCAAACTGATGTAATACTTCTTTGGAAGTCTGGTATTGACTTCATCTGGCCTCAGGACTTTTTTGGTTGGGAGATTTTAATTACTGCTTCTATCTCACCAGGGATTATAGGTGTGTTGAAAATGCTTATCTGATATTGACTTAACTTTGATGGGTGGTATATATCAAGTATATGTTTCTTCTGGCTTTTGAATTTTGTTTGTTTGATTTTTTTACATATTTTACATCAGTTGAGTTTTCTTTGGTGAGTCTATTTTACTTTCAAGTCTTGAATTATCTTCTTCATCTCATTCCATTGCTTGTTTGTGTTTTCAAAGAGTTTATTAACGGGAAAATTCATGCTAGCTATACATCTGTGAGAAGATTTAATATCAAGAATATGCAAAGGTCTCAGAGAAGGAAACATGAAACTAACACTAACTGGACTAATGAAATGAGCAGTCAGGTTTCCAAACACGAAGAACAAATGCCTGCTAAGCATATAAAATGTCTTCAGTGATAACAGCCATTAGAGAAAACTGGGTTGAAACAAGATCTCACTATGTAGTCCAGGCTATCCTAGAATTTATAAGCTCCTGACTACAGACCTTAGACAGTTACCAAGCTTTTTAGATTCCCTGCCCCCGTGTGTGTGTGTGTGTGTGTGTGTGTGTGTGTGTGTACCTATGCACATGTGTGTAGACTCATATTGGGTTGAACTTAAAGCACCACTCATGCTAAGCAAGGCTTTAATGCTGGGCTGTGTCCCCAGCCCTTTTCATCTTAGGTTGGGTTGTGTGTGTGTGTGTGTGTGTATATGTGTACCTATGCACATGTGTGTAGACTCATATTGGGTTGAACTTAAAGCACCACTCATGCTAAGCAAGGCTTTAATGCTGGGCTGTGTCCCCAGCCCTTTTCATCTTAGGTTGGGTTGCTATCACTGTGATGAAACACTGTGACCAAAGTAAGCTGGAGTGAAAAGGGTGTATTTGGCTTACACTTCCACATCACTTTTCATCACACAAGCACTTCAGGACAGGAGCTGAACCAGGGAAGGAACCACTAGACCAGGGATGGCACCACCCACAACATGCTCTACACCCATTCATCAATTGCTAATGAATAAAATGCCCTACAAGCTTGCCTCCAGCCTGATTTTATGAAGGCATTTTCTCAATTGGGGCTCCCTCTTCTCATATGAAGATAGCTTGTATCAAGTGACGTAAAGCTATCCAGCACAGATGTTTTGAGTCAAAGTCCCAGGCAAGGATTGACAATATTACATAGACACATGAGTGTCAATGAACAGCAGAAACAGTTGGGAGTCTATGGTCTGAAAATTCCCAGGATTCCATCAGGAAGAGTGAATTTTCACAATTAGCCAGTTCTAATTACGCCAAAGTCTGGAAGCTAAAACAGTCCTTCTAAACTATATTTAAAATTCTTTGTCAAATTATTCCCATCAGAAGCAATTGAAGATTTCCATCAAGGCATATTGCCCTTCCAGCTTCTGAAGACTGTTTAGTAGTATCTAGATAAATATTTCACTAAGATTCTTAAAATACATTTTTTCCATTGAAAGGGGTTTTCCTCAATAAGTTGCATGGTTGCCTTCCCAACTATAAAACTGTTTCATTCAATAACTTAATAGGATGTATACATACATCATGGATTTCTTATGAAGATTTATGGGTTGATCATAAAGCCTTGGAATTGACCCAGAATTATTGCTTATACATCATTATTCTGAGAAAAAAAAAGTAACAGCTGGTATGTGAAAAAGCATTTGGAAACAGAGCTGACAAGCTTTCTCCTTGATTTCCAGGAGAAGGGGAGACTGTAGCTAAATCAGACCAATGCTTCACTACTTGTTGCTCATGCAGAACAAAAGTAAAAGTGAGATGTGGGTACTGGAACAGGAGCTGGGGGTGGCTGCCTTGTGGAGTGCCACCATCTGGGTGACTTCGGCAATGACACTTATTCTCTCACAAATTTGCAGGCAGGGGGAGTCAAAAATCAAGATGTTGGCAGTACTGGTTTCTCCTGGAGTTTCCAGCATAGTTTGCAGATGGTGACATCGTCATACTGTTCACATGTCATCTGTGTGTTCACATATGTGCCAGGTGTCTCTGTCAGTTTCCCAGTATTTTCTTATTACAGATTAAGGCCTGCCCTCCTGACCTCATTTTACTTCAATTACTGCGTTAAAGATCTTCTATCTAGCCATAAAGAATAACTAAGAGAACATATCACCAAGTACAGCCACACTTTGAAGTACCACAGTATACACGTAAGTGTGTGAATCCCAGGACGTAACTCAGCAAACAGCAGTCACATGGAAAGAAACACTTCAGGAGGCTCAGCTGAGGCCACATGCTCCCTATTCCTCTATGAGCCTGTGTGCTTGCCACATAAAACACATAAAACAGGGCATTCCCATGCAAGACTTTAAAATGGAAGTGGAAGTTTGCATACAAGGGATTTGTAGTGGGAGGGGCATAGCCAAGATCTGGCTACATTGCAAAGCAAAGTTAGAAGCTTCTAGTCTCCAGTGCTCTTGATCTCCCTGGAATAGGAGTAACTGAGGCTGAAGGAGCATGTTCCAATGCCCCACCATGAAAATGCCTTTGTTTTAGCTCAACAAGATGATTTATAACATTGGTCCCCATTGTGATCAACTACAGCTGAGTCAAATATTTCCAGGAAGAGAAATGAACTTATGCTAGAGGCATTCCACTTAGTTCCCTGGTGGTGTGGGACAGTGGTCTGTATTCTGTCAATTATATTTTAAATAAATGCTGATTGGCCAGTAGCCAGGCAGGAAGTATAGGTGGGACAACCAGGCAGGAAGTAGAGGCACGTCAATGAGAACAGAATTCTGGGAAGAAGGAAGCCCACTCCTCTGCAGTCGTGACCCAGCCACAGAAGAAGTAAGATGTGACTGCCCCACTGGATAAGATACCAAGCCACGTGACTAACTCAGACAGGAATAATGGGCTAATTAATATAAGTTATAAGAGTTAATAAGAAGCCTGAGCTAATGGGGCAATCAGTTTATAACTAATGTAGACCTCTGTGTGATTTCTTTGGGACTTAACGACTGTAGAAACCTGGCAAGACAGAAGCTCAGTCAACACCCTGAGACTGCCAAGTTTAGACTCTCATGGGCCTGCTGCATTTCTGAGGTGGCCTTGGCCTCTGCTAAAGAAACACACTCCTACTGTTAGCAGAGAACTTTTTAACCAGCCCACAGCAGTCCGCCACACTTCTCAGCCACAGGTACAGTCAGTAAGGCACCTGGCTCTGGTGCTCAGACCTGTGGACCCCAGCAGAAAACAGGGGAGTCCTGCTCCAGTGAGGAAGGGAGTACTAGGCCCTGGCTTTGATCTTGATACTACTTTCTAAAGAGATGCCAGATTTCAATGGGTTAAAGCCTTATTCATGTAAAGTATATGCCTTGTACAATTGTCAATCTCACGTATATATAAAACAGCATTTCATAAGAACACCATTTCATATCCTGAGTGCCACAGCATTGTTCAGTTATGTGACTCAAAAGTCATAAAGCTTAAATGATGATAGAGGATTTCGATCACACAACTCCTCCTAAGAGTGAGCATTCAGTTCAAGACCAACTGTGAGAGAGAAGCAGGACAGATGAGTTCTAGGAGTGATGCTATGGGGCCAAAGAATCAAGTTCTACAGAGCTATAAGGAACCACAGAGGTGCAGGGAGCTGCTGGCTTGAAGGGGGAAAATCGTCTTTGTGCTGAGGCCCCCCCCCCCCCTCTCTCTCTCTCTCTCTCTCTCTCTCTCTCCCCCTCCCTCCATCTTTCTTTCTCTTTCGCTTCCCCTCCTTTCCATTTTCTTGCTTCTTCCTTCAGCTTCTGATGTTGAGGGATGTTGGTTTCCTACTGGCCAGAATTCTTCAGGAAGGTCACCCATATTCCACACCACGTCATGGTCATCTAAAGCCTGTGCTCTGGTAGAGAATAAGTTTGTTTTATGCAGAAGACATGGTCTTAAGAGGCCAGAGACATGTGCCAACATTTGAGGTCATGTTTTTTGTTTTCTGCATTTTTTTTTTTGGTTTTGTTTTTCAAGACATGCCAGGATTCGCCTGATCTTGGAAGCTAAGCAAGATTGGAACTGGTTAGTACTTGGATGGGAGGTCCTGTATTTTATGAAATTTTTTCTTACTAAATTAGTGACTCCTCATAAACATGAAAGAAAACACATGGGTTTTCACAGTTTCCAGTGAGTATATTAGACATGTACTGCTCACAGGCAAAGATGTCTCAGAACATGAGATTGGAGTGAGGTTACTGTTTTAAATTTTTTATTATTTGTGTCAGGGAGTCGCAAGAGTGTGGAGGGCAAAGAATAAGTTTGTGAATTCATTCTGTCTTTACATCTAACAGTGACTCTTATAACTCCCCTTTTCAGGCATATGCTGCTAGTGACTAGCCATAAAGTCATTCCATTGGCCTCCAGTGAGGTTTCTCGGTGCTTATGTAGTCTCATGGAATAGAAAGGAAAGAAATGAAATGCTTGAGAAGTGGGCAGCCCAGGGGACTTTGCTTGAGGGGGTGACAGTGAGGGACACATGTCTTTGTCTCGGGGCTGCTGTCCTCCCACCAGCTACATTGAAGTGGGTGAGCTGTTTTACTCAGTACCTTGGTTTTCTTCTGTATAGATTCAGGGCAAAACTAAAAGGTGAATAGATAAATCAGTTGTGGTATATGGTATATTCACACATTGGAATGTTATTCTGGACTAAAGAGAAACAACCTTCCAAGTGCTGAAAACATGTCGGGGAGATGTCAGTGCATATTATGACTTAAAAGGAGCCCATCAAGAAGGCCACAGATGGCAGGTTTCAGCCATAAGACATCCAAGAAAAAAGCAGAACTCTGGGGAGAGTGAAAAGGTCAGTGGCTGACAGAGCTAGGAGCAAGAGAGGAATGGAAAAGAATTAATGGGTGCCTATTTTATTAAGTCTGTCATGAGGACTGTGGTCGTTTGAAAGAAAATGTCCCACAAAGGGAGGTGTGTCCTTGTTGGAGAAGTGTGTCACTGTGTGTGTCTTGGGTGGCTGCGGGCAGCTTTGCAGTCTCTTTTGCCCAAGCTTCCCTCAGTGTGACTTTCAGTCAACTTGCTGATGTCTGCTTATGAAGATGTAAGGTCTTTCAGCTCTAGCACCGCATCTGCCTCCATCCCATTATGCTCCAGTCCTGATGATAACGGACTGAAACTGTAAGCAAGCCACCCCAGTTAAGTGTTCACTTTATAAGAGTTATCGTGGTCTTAGTGTCTCTTTACAGCAATACAATCCCTAACTAAGACAAGGACAATTGAGTTATTATATAAACTACTAGACTGGATGACACATTACACTAGAGCTCTCTTGGTTATAGTTGCTTCTGTTCTGATAGCAATCTGAATTGGGTGAGCCGCTGCACTCGTAAGGGCTGGTGAATACTCTGCTATGGCCAGAGAAAGAAGGTGACCTTTTAAATCAGTGTGGATGAGCTGCTCAGAGCTGGATACTGTCTGGGGTTCACAAGCATGTGTGTGGTGAACAACATCCTTGTACCTCCCATCTACAGACTGAAATGCAATTTCTAGGATGGGTGTGGAGACAAGCTTCAGAAGGAAGTGGGCTCATGAATGTGGAGTTCCTGGGGTTGCAATTCATGCTCATTAGCAGAGTGAAAAAGCCGCAGAAATGATGTCTGTCACTATAGCATGTGCGGACACAGCAAGTCAGCGGCATGTGTGAACATGGAAGAGAAGCATCACCCAGAACGCAATCTGCCAGCATCTAGGTTTTGTTTGGACTTCTAGCCTCATAAGCTATGAGGAACTGGTTTCTGCTGTTGAAGCCACTCAGGTCAAAGTAGTTTTGTTTGGGTAGCTTTAACTACAGTAATGAGTGAACACCAGTCAGATATGACAGTTGTTCAGATGGGTATACTGCCAGTCCCCAAGTTTCTTATTTGGTGAGTATGGTTTGGGCCCTAAGAGCCCCATTCCTAGCAAGGGAGCAGGGGTTGATAGTGATGGTGCTCTAACGTGTTCAGGTTTGTGATGAGTCTGGCACTGAGTTGTAGATGGGGAGAAGGGCAGGTGGCCTGTGTGAGTATCCACTCGGTTGGTGTGTTTAACAACTGCCGTTACTGGCAGGTCCAGAAAGCTCTGTGCTTCTCTAAAGGCAAAAAAAATTAAGAATATATAAAAAGCACAATTCCTTACAGACCCTGAGTGGATAATACTAGACTTCATGTGGAAAAAAAAAAACACCCGGGGAAAGCTAAAACAATTGTGAACAATGAAAGAGCTTCCAGAGGCATCACCATCCCTGTTTTTATTTATTTTTTCTTTTTATTCTTATTTTATTTTATTACTTTAAAAAATACCAATCCAAATTACCACCTTCTTTCCTCCTCCCACTCTCTCCACACACCTTCCCACCCCACACCCCTCCAATCCTAAGAGAGGGCAAGGCACCCTGCCCTGTGGAAAATTCAAGGCCCTCCCTACTGCATCTAGGTTGAGCAATGTATACATCCAAAGAGGATAGGATCTCAAAAAGCCAATACATGAAGTAGAGTTTCCCAGTG
>JAQHUG010000156.1:1285235-1300056 GCA_028555095.1 Dicrostonyx torquatus
AAAAGTAAACAGAAAATATAAAAATTATTAAATAAAATAAAAGCATTTAGCAACCACCATTATGTAAAATTAAATTTCAACTTAATTTTTAGAGTTAACATACATAAAGAACTAAAAACAATATTAACTGTAAACTAAACACACACAGGGGAAACAATCCAGCTATGAGTTGGAAGCAGAAGGGTCAGGAGTTCAAGATCATCCTCAGCTGTACTGCCACTCCATTTCCACAAACAAAAAGACTTTATTTCCTTCAGTATTGTCCCTGAATTTGCAGTGTATGCCACAAGGTGGCAGTGGGTCTCTTGCTTTATATAAATTGAATGAAATGAGGACCAGAAAGCTCCAGGGTATGGTTGAAGACAAGGTTTTCGTTGTAAGTATCAGGGAGAATACACTCAGAGGCAGCTAAAAAGGGGGTGGGGTGAGAAAGGAAGAGGAGAGAAGGCCAAGAGAAGAGACCAAGAGCTGGAAGCTGAGGATCAAAAGAAGCAAGAGTGAGCCAAGAGAACAAGGAGAGAAGCCAAGAGAGAAAGCACCCTGAAAGCATGACCAAAATGGCAGATTTTTATAGGAATCAGAAGGTGGAGTACTAGAGAGATTAAGAATAACAGTTGGGAGTAAGGAGAGCAGGGAGGAGCCACAAGTACTGACTGAGTGAGCACAGAGGCCAGCATCTGCTTTGGTATGCTAATATGCACCATTTGTCCTGGGTTTACTTTGGGACCTGACAGCCATCATTTCCAAACCCAGGAAGGATCAGCAAGCATCTGCACTCAAGTTAAAATGGAATAGAAGAGTTCTTAAAATAGCAGCCTATAACCGCATCTCTTGGAAGACAGGGAGAAAGAGCAGGAATTCCAGGTTGCCCTTTGGTTATTTACACATTGGAGGCTAGCCTGGGCCCCATAAGCCACTGTTTCAAAAAGCAAGGCATATTACAGTGAGGGTGGGGGTTTAATTTGGTCCTCTTTTCGATAGTTCTAAGCAATACAATACTGAATTCTCTTTGTGCACCTTCTTCATTGAGCCAGATCTATCAACTCTCCATTTGTCTCCTGTATTTCAGATTCCACTGGAGAAATTTTGCCTTCCTGCCCACGGAATCCAAGGCTTTACACTTATTAAGCAAATTCTTTCCCAGGATTGCACTTCCAACTCCAAAGCTGTGTTTGTATTGTTTTTAACTCTTTTAATGTTCCCTTTTGTGATGCATACTACATATAGTACCCAGGACCTCGAGCATGCCAAGCAAGCTCTCTCCAGATGAAGGACAAATCTTTCTGAAGAAATTTAATCAGTTGTGTATGGGATATTCATATGTTCAAGAGTGCCCGTGTGTTTTTAAATTGCAATGACAGGCTGGAGAAATGACTCAGAGGCTGCAAGCAGTGGCTGTTTCTTACAGTAGATCCTGGTTTACATGTATATGTAATCTTTAAGTTTGTGTGTTTGCAAAAATAATAATAAAAAAAAGAACCAGACACCAATAAAGACAAGTAGCCCAGGTGTTCCAGTGTCTCAGAATGCCTCTGTTTCGGTTTCCTCAAAATTCTACATCCAGAACAACTCCAAAGCTGCCAGCTCAGATGGTCCAGCCAAGACTTCAAATAAGCTCTACACTTTTCCATTGCAGAGACTGAACAACAAATGATACAGTTCGCTTTCCCAGGACGTGATCTTTAACTCAATTTTCTCAGGGTGCCCTAAAGATGTTCATTGCCCCTAGAAAACAGGAAGCAGTCTAGATAACATGACACTGACATTCCCAAGGTGTGGTGGGTAGTTTTTGATCATTTAATGGATTCTGGATGTTTATCATCATTTAGGGGGCTTAGTTACAAGTTGTTATGGTCAGGAAAAAAAAATGAACAAAGAAGATTAGACTTACAGATCTCTTTCTGAATGGAAAAAAGGAAATATAGTGAAAAATGATGGAATAAACTGGTGGGTTGTTGACCCTACTTTTGAACACTACTAGTGTCAACTATTTTATATTGGTATGGATTTTTATACATTGATACAAATTTAAGGGGTTTTGTTATAATGTATATATGTTTCTTCTACTCTTGTTTAACATAGTATACCTATGCAGTTCATTTAAAAATTGAATATATTTTATCCTTGAAATCTATTTAGGATAATAAAGAAAGACAGGTTGGTAGTTAGTCATATATATCAAACTTAAAGTCATGTTAGGTATGTTTTCAAGGTCAAAGAGAGATGTGTTTTCAATGAAGAGACGGTTTTCAAACACTTGAAAGATTTACAGAATATGGCATTTAAAATGTTATAATAACATAAGCTTTATCATGAGGGTGAGACATGTCTGCTGCTGGTAGGATCAATTTACTTCAAAAAAGAATGATGGGCAGACCAAAGAACCTCCATATACTTTCAGTGTGACAATGCTATTTGGATAAGAAACTGCCCGTGCCTCAACTGCTGTCAGTATACTGGAAAGAAAAAGACTGTTGAGTTTTTCCAAGACGGTGTGGGACAGCCCTTCAAAATCCCTGCTTCACAGAAGTCTGTCAGATATTCTAGGCATGTAGGTTAATGGTAGATGCTCCAGTGGCTCAAGAGAACCTTGGGTGATTGTCCAGGACGCTAGCTATTTCTGTCATTGCTATAGTTTTTAAAGTTGCTTACTCTGTATTTCCTGTTTACTCAGGCAGTATTATATTTGATCACTGCCTCAAATATAATTGTGTAGATGGTCTAAAGAAATTCCTTTTGGATGGGAAATGAAATTGGCTCTTAATACATGATGACACCTGCTCCAGGAACGCCTCATGACCAGATGGCCTCAGTTGGGAATGTGGTGTAGGAGGGTCCTTCTGTATTTCTGTTGTTTTCATTGGTTAAATAAAGAGACTGCCTTCGCCTTTTGATAGGGCAGCCCTGAGGTGGGTGTAGTAGACAGAACAGAATGCTGGTAAGAAGGGAAGAGTGGCAGCCGCCATGGTTCTCCTGCCCAAGACAGACGCTGGTTAGATTCATGCCGGTAAGCCACAGTCAAGTGGCAATGCACATTAATGGAGATGGGTTAAATGAATATGTAAGAGTTAGCCAATAAGAGGTTAGAGCTAATGGGCCAGGCAGTGTTTAAATGAATACAGGTTCTGTGTAATTATTTCAGGGCCTAAGCTAGTCGGGCACTGGGAGCCAGGTGGCAGGACGCAGCTCGCTCCTCCTACTACAGGAATGACCCTCCAGGCTCTAATACTCTTGTAACCTAAAGTTGACTTTTGGCTTTCCTTTAGTAACTAACATGCTGTAAGCAAAAAATGATTTTACCTTTTAAAAACTGTGTGTGTATCTGCATGTGTGTTGTGCTCACATGTGATACACATGGGGGAATCAGAGGACAACCTGTGGGAGTTGGATTTCTTCTTCAATCATGTGGGTCTGGGATGTTGAACTGTAACTAGGATTGGAGGAAGTGCCTTTACCTACTAAGCCATCATGACCACCAAGATTGTGTGTTTTATCAAGATAATTGTTTATAGTTTCTAACGAATATCAGACTTCTAATTAGAAACTTAGAAAGTCAAAGTTTATTGAAAAATCTGTCTCTCTCCAGCTTTATGGGGCTATTTTACAACCACTAAAAGTTAAACAGTGCATTCTTCAATTTGATGTAACTGACCTTCTGAGTATCCAATAACCATACATGGAGCAAAGTCAATTAGTATGTGGGATTAAAAAGATAGCCAGGAGGCAGGAGATAGTTCAGTAGTTAGGAGCATAGACTTCTCTTGCAGAATATCTAAGTTTGGTAACCAGCCTCTATGTTGCATAGCTCACAATTTCCTGTAACTCCAGATTCAGAAAATCTAACAGTTCCAGTCTCTGACAGTACCTGCGTATTTATTCACCCAAACAGACAGAAACATATGCACAGACACATGATTAAAAATAAAGTAAACTTTTAAAAAACTAAGGGGAGGAACAGTTGGCTAAATCAACCCTTGAATGCAGGACAGTACTTGTTTAAAGTTGCCCAAGCAGAACCAGAAAATCTAAAGCAAAACTTCATAGCACGGGCTGGAGAGATGGCTCAGAGGTTAAGAGCACTAGCTGCTCTTCCAGAGGTCCTGAGTTCAATTCCCAGCAACCACATGGTGGCTCACAACCATCTATGATGAGATCTGGCGCCCTCTTCTGGCAGGCAGGCATACATAGAGGCAGAATGTTGTATACATAATAAATAAATAAATCTTAAAAAAAAAAACTTCATAGCACCACGATGCTGCCTTTTTCATTCTCAAAAGTAAGCAGAGGCCAATGATAACAATGCTCGGTGACATTCGTCATGTTAAAAACACTGCTGTGCTGTTGAGGAGCTCAAGGACAGAGGGCGGTGCAGGACATTTGTATTTGAACAATCAATGCTCTAGGCTACACCTTCTATAACCCGTACACACTCACTTATCATGGGGTTGTTGGCTTTAAACATTGGAGATTTCTTTGTCCCTAAGGCTAAATAAAAGAAGTGCATTGTGTTGTCTTTTACAATAATGTTTTGATCATTTTCCCCAAAGTCCCGAATTATAAAGCTTCCACTTTAGAATTTAGTATCTTCTACTTATTTAAGATAGACTCTTGATTTTTAAAATATAAAGCTAGCGTTCCACTCTCTTTCAGACCATCATGTTTTAAATGCTATTTAAGACTACCTCATTAGGCCGGGCGGTGGTGGCACACGCCTTTAATCCCAGCACTCAGGAGGCAGAGGCAGGTGGATCTTTGTGAGTTCGAGACCAGCCTGGTCGACAAGAGCTAGTTCCAGGACAGGCTCCAAAGCCACAGAGAAACCCTGTCTCGAAAAAAACAAAAACAAAAACAACAACAAAAAAAGACTACCTCATTGAAGAATTGACCAAAGAAATGGTAAGAAGTGAAAATGTGGATGCTGTGCTATCATTTTGCTTTATAGATAATTTAGTATGTCTTTTGACATGTGTTGATTTTAATAGTGTTGGTGCCAGCTATGATGAGGGCATTTTGAAACCAGTTGTTTAGAGTGATTCTTGTTCTGAAAGCTATTGACTATTTTAGATGCAGACATGTACATTTTCCACTAAATAGAAACCAGAGGCTTCAAAGTAGATGTTAAAAGGCTGCTGAAGTATTCCATAAATAAGTAAATAAACTACTGCATTGCATTTGCTGGAAAAAATATGTAACAGCTAAAACAATTTAAAAGTCATATAGTTGACATTGCTCAGTATTGCCCAGATGAAAAGAATTACTCACAGTAGTTCTTTTGAGTAGTAAGGCAACCTGTCATAATATAAAATTTTTCTGAAAATATAAATTCTAATTCATAACTCATAGATGTTTACATTTCTTTGCTTGTATTTATTTCTTAGATCAACTGATCAAAGTTAGGCCTTTTGTGAAAGCAATAAACTTGTGCTAAAATTATAAAATGTGTATGTGTGAGGTTGTCAAAGGGTGTCATGGTGAATTCCTTTAGCCCCAGAAGTCAGAAAATAAAGGCAGGTAGATCTTTAAATTTCAGGCTGATCAGGGCTATAGAGTGGGAGTCTTCTCCCTAAAGGGTAGCAGCAAGGAGTAGGGGTTGCAGAGCTGGAAATATGGCTCAGTGGTTAAGAGTTCTGGTTGTTCTTCCAGAGGGCCCAGACCCAATCCCCAGTACTGATATCTCAGCTAACAACTATCTTTTAGTCTGACACCATCTTCTGACCTCCGGAGGCACTGCATTCATGTGATACACATACGTGTAAGCAAAACACTTAGATACAGAAAATAAAGTTAAAATCACACACACAGAGAAAATAAAGTTAAAATCACACACACACACACACACATATCTTAAAAAAGAGAAGAGCAATTTTGAACTGCTCCCAGGCCACCAAGGCCCAGGGAGTGATTTGACCTTTCAAAGGACTCTGGAGATTCTGAGGAGGTAGCTTACTTGGTAGAATCCTAGTATAGCAGAGGGCCTACTTTGGTCTCCAGCACCTAACCGGGAGTGGTAGTCTTATGATCCTAGCCACTCCAGAGGTAGAAGCAGGAATATCAGGAACTCAAAGTCATCTTCATCCTCAACCAGCCCCTGGTCCCCCTGGGCTTCAGAAGGTCTCTCAAAAATCAAAAACGGTTTAGCAACTCAGGTGAGTCTTCTGTCCTCTTGATCAGAGAGGCTATGGAAGTCCAGTGTACATTCTGAATACAGGAGGAAGAACCCAGTGGGAGCCATCACATATATGTATTTTACATATCATCTATGGTATATAATATAGTATATATCTTCATATGCATATACATATATTTATCCTCTTCCAGAGAGCCACAGGGTCAGCAAGACCTTGAGCCATCCTAGCAGATGGTACAACTGGCAGAGGAAAACTACAGGAGCTGGAGGCTCTTCCTCTGTCCCCAAGAGTAGCTCCTGAGACTTGGCTGATCATAACAATGAAAAAAAATAAATAAATAAAGGTCATTTTGCAGGGCAACATACCTGACCTTAAATACCCAGCAGAAAAGTATAGCCAAAAAAGTAGACCAACTGGTAAAAATGCAGAATCAACAACAAAAGTATACTAGATTCTTTAAAGGCACGAATAAGCTTTTAAACTCTTCCGTTAATAAAGCCTGAATGTGGATTAGGAACAGGCCATATAAGAAAATCACAGCCACTGAAGTAGTTTCCTTGGAAGTGTCTCTTTTCTGATTCTCTGCTTTGTTTGTCACTGACTACTCTCCAGTTCCTCATTTTGGACCACACTAACCTGGAAATGCCCACAGAAGCCAGGTGTCAGCCAGTATCAGTAGTTATAGGGTGTTAGATCAGACACAGAGATGGGCAGCAAATGATCATAAAGGAATGAAGAGAGCCTAGAATAATCTGGAACTTTCCTACTTTCCCCTCCTGTTCTAATCTTTCAGTCCCGCAGAATATTTAACGTAGGTGTGGCTGCCGCCCTACCCACACTTGGATAAACAGGACTGGTGAATAAATCTTTGTGACACAGGACTCAGACTAACCCTAAGAGGTGGATAAACCTGCAGGGCAGACTACACCCAAGTACAGACAATTGCTCATCATTGGGAAGCCCCACCCCACTGCAGAAAGAACAACCTCAGGAGAACCAGCTTGGGTATCAACTATGAGATCAACAACAAGCCTTTTTAGCATTGCCTTGCAGGACCAGAAGGAAGGCGATGAGCAAACACACCACTATCTTCCAGAACTCCTTAATTACAGGAACCTCCAGCCTCCCGATTGTAATTCCTGTGTAGGCCAACTCCTGCCTCTGTCTCTTGAGTGCTGGGTTTGCAGGCTTACATTTCATGGTCAGTTTATCCTACCCAGTTCTTACTCTGTATAAACCTAAAGCTCTTATCAGTGCCCCAAAGATGAATTCAGGGTCACAGGATCCCTTTATTGCTTCCTCTTATCAAGTGTGGACCTACTGAATAAGCTCTCTGTTTTTTTTTCCAGACCTAACCTCCTGATTTGGGATATTTGTGGCAGGTGTTTGAGTCTAGAGGCTGCTGAAGCCCAGACTCTGGCTTAAAAGCTGCAATTACATGAGTGCACCCCTAGACAGTAAAATGGGAGCATGTGGTAATAATCCACCATAGTGGCCAGAGTGATCTCCAACTACATTGACTCTACAAAGGAATCCAAACAAAACTTTCCTGGGTCTACCATCTTGTTTGTTTTATTAATATGAACTTTCTTATGGTTTAAGATGGCATTGATAGGCCCTGGGAAGTAATTTAAGTAAGGAGAAATTACAGCTTAAATATGGGCATCATAATGTTCAATAATAAAGTCTTATTAATTAAAACTCTTCTTAAAAATTACTAGCAATGAAATTTTAATAACTTGTACAATATCATTAAACACAATTAATTTGCTAATAAAGTCAGTGTATGACTTTATATACTGACCCTACATCAAGTAATTTAGTTATTCCTACCTATGACATGAGATACTATTTTAAGATTGAATTAGATCATGATTGGAGAAAGAAGGAAGGAGAGAAAGTGTTTAATTAATTTCTGGTGATTAAACTCAGTGGGAAAGTAACACATAAACTCTGGAAATCACAGCAATGTTCAGGGCATCGATTCTGGATTCTCCTCCCAGTGAAACTGGTTTATAGGATGAGATCTTCTACTACAAAAAGGAAAAGGAGAAATCTTTATTCTAAAATCTATCAAAACAGAAAGTAGGAATTAAATGAAACTTCATTTACAGGTGTCGGGGGTGAGGGGGGAAGAGTCCCAAAAATCTAGATGACTTTTGTAAGGTCGTAAAAAGACTGGGGAAGCTGGGCCTGGAAAGGAAAACTTTTCACACAGAAAATATAGATGATTTTTGTAAGGTCGTAAAGGGACTGGGTGTTATGATTTAAGTAAAAGATCCCCTAGGGGTGCAGTGGCAGAAACACTGTGGGTTTCTAGTGGCAGCCGTGGACAGCTGGCCATGAGACCACGGAACTGCATGGTGGGTGAGAGACCAAGAGGTGTGGGTACTCCATGCAGAAGAAGTGGATATTTATTTAGTGGGTTATGGAGGGGAAAGGAAAATGGGGAAAGAGGAGATGAGGGACAACAGAGAGAGGGGGGAGAAGGGGGGAGGGAGAGGAGCCAGGGCAGCAGCTAACTCTTTGGGAGAGAAAAGAAAAGGAAGAGAGCTCAGGCCAGAAGCAGAAGGAAGATCTGCCTTCCTGGGGAGGGTCGGGGAGAGGTGGGTCTTGTCTCTTAAAGGGACAGGACAAATCATTACACTGGGGAAGCTGGGACTGGAAAGGAAGTCTTTTCACACAAGTGTCCACTACCCTTCTGTGGTGCCAGGCTGCCTGCAGTAAATCCGTGTGTTCACTTTCCTCTCATTTGGAGGAGGCCTGCTTTACAAGGATAAGGAACCTGTTAAGACAGTCTGTGGCTCTGGTAGCCCCTCTGCCTCCATTTACTTCTCTACTGTAAGCCATGTAACAGAGTTGTTTGAATGACACTACAGGACCATGATTCTTCCTTGGCTCAGGTAAGTTTTCATTTTCTTTTGTTTCACATTGGAGGTGGGTCCCTGTGCCCATACACGTGTGTGTTCTAAGCTATACTCCCAGGATATTTTTAAATAATATATTATTCTACAGAGTATGTGACTCACAACTGCAATCCCAATGCTTGGGAAGCTGAAGCAAAGAGATCAATTGTTCAAGGCCTGGCTACACAGTGACATCAAGACCTAAAACATTCAGATACGGTGATGCACCCCTCCACCCCTCCACCCCTCCCTAAGAACCTATGGGGGCCATTTTTATTCAAACTATCACATTGGCCTACTTGATGAGCTCCTGGCTCAACAAGAGACTCTGCCACCCTAAATAAAGTAGAGGACACTTGGTAAAGGTACCTTTGGTCTCCAGATGCACATGAACACACATTCCCACACACATGCACATCACACTCATATGACTTCGATAATGAATAATAAATACATTTACTTATTCAGACTTGTTCAAGAATTATTTTATTATATTTGAATAGAAAGGATATTTTAGAATAAATGTATACTTTCAAATAAACCAAATAAAATACGAGTATTATGTGTGTGTGTGTGTGTGTGTGTGTGCATACACACACACACATTGAATTAATTAAGGCACTATGTGGTCATTGGCCCTTCTGCTCCAGCCTCCAGGAGTGCTGGGATTACAGGAGAGCACATCACACTCAGTTTTGATGTTCTGAGTCTGGTTCCTATTTGAACAATCTGCACATGAATTTTGTCAGGGCTTGGCATTATGTTGAGACATTTCTTTTCTATGGCAATATCAACTTGCAAAGGACAACAATAGCATGCATTTTACTTCAAACAACATGGGTCACCATGAGTATATGAAAGGAGAGATTCATTAAATTCATACATCAGCACATTTTAAAAGAAGGAAAACTGTATAACAAGAAGGTTCAGCCAGTAGAGACACTTACCACAAAGTCTAATGACCAGAGTTCAATTCCTGGGACCCACAGGTAGAGGGAAATAATTACCCCCCATTAGTTGACCTCTGACCTCCACTCACTGTGACAAGGGTGTAACAACACACACACACACACAAAATAAATTGATATAATAAAAAATGTAAAAGAATGAAAGCAATTTTCCCTTTACAACTTTGGCTTGTTGTCACTGTAATCGCTCTTGAAGAAGTGCTGCATGATAAATGTTCCCTCTCACTAGGGTACAGTAAGCATTTCAGAGATAAGCAGCTGGACCTTAGGGTAGCCCAGAACTTGGGATGCCTCACTTACCATGACTCCTTTCCAACATGACATTTTCCTTACAACCTAAGCAAGCTTGGTGATCGATACTTGCCCGACCTGCGCATAGCCACACAGCCCACACTTATCTCTGAACTGTCTTGGGCCAGAACCAGCTATAGTGTCTCCATGGATATACAGACTAAACAATATATAACTTTGGAACATCAGTTACTTTTGCAACTCAAATAGAAAATCTGCCAGCCAATGCTGTGGAGAGTGTGGTCTGGGGTAGCAGTGAAATGACCATAGCCAGTCTGCCCACAGGTGACAATGCATCTTTCTATTCCTTCTTTCTCTGTGCCCTCTCAGATGAACCTCTGGGGCTCTTCTGTGATTCACAGGGAGAGAAGTCACTTACCATTAACTAGCTAAAAACCGTGTTCAACAATGTAAAAATGTAGCAAGGGAAAGGCTTTTAGTCTTTACTTATTTATTTTATTTTTATAGTTCTGGGAATCACACTCAGGGACTCCAACACGCTAGGCCAGCATTCTACGACTTCATATATACCCTGCTCTCTTTTTTATTATACTTCTCTTTTTTTCTTTTTTTTTACTTTGAGACAGGATCCCACCAAACTGTCCCTCCTGACCTTGAACTTACTCTTCAGCCCAGTAAAGCCTTGAGGTTGTCACCCTCATTCATTAGCTTTGAAAGTAGATAAGTTTAGTGACTTGTGCTGCCAGTCCTAGCAAAAAATGGTTTGCTGTTTTGAGGCTGGCCTTGAACTTTCAATCATCCTTCTACCTTGGGCTCCTTTGTGCTGAGGTTGTATGAAGAATCTAGCATAGGTAGCCAGAAGAAAAGTTTTGATATGATATGCAAGAAACTTTACTAAGTAAATCACAGACTCCATTAGGTGACCTTAGCTCTAGAATTACTTATAAATATTTAAACTATCACATATTTTATACTCCCTTTATTAAAAAGATTTTTCCACTAGAGACCAGCATGGTGATCCAGGCTGGTAATCCAGTATAAAATTAAAAAGTATTAACCAGGACCATTATATGGTAAAGGATTATTCCTCTGCACTGTGAGGGAATATGTCACTATCGTTGGTTTAATAAAGAGCTGGAGGGCCAATAGATAGACAGGAAAAGGTTAGTTGGTTTAATAAAGAGGTGAACGACCAATAGATAGACAGGAAGAGGTTAGCTGGTTTAATAAAGAGGTAAACAGCCAATAGATAGACAGGAAGAGGCTAGGCAGGACTTTTGAGGACAGAGAGGTCTTGGGGAAGAAAAAACTCAGAATCCCCAGCCAAATTCTAAGAGAGTCACATGACAGCACATAGATAAACAGAAATGGGTCAATTTAAATTATAAGAGCTAGTTAGAAATAAGCCTAAGTTATAGGCAAGGCTTTCATAATTAATAATAAGTCTCTGTCATTTTTTTGCAAGCTACTGACCCAGAATAAAATCTGGCTAAAAATTGGCATCCAGTGTCCAGTAACACATATCTATACAAGGCCTAAAAATGCTTAATAAAAAACTTTGGAACATGGAGTTAAATGCAGCTTCCTGGTGACCATGATTTCTCTGTTAGGCTTGCTAGCATACAGAGAGATATTAACAGCTGCTGCCTCTGTGCTGGAACCAGCTGCCAGTGCCATGTGCTAAGCTGAGCCCCATGGTGGCTGACACAGCAGCTTAAGACTTTTCTGATGTAATCAGAGAATGCTGCAGATGCTCAGTGGAGACAGATCCAGAAGGGGAAAAAAAATCCAAACAGGTTGCAGTGTGCTTAAAAATTTACGTAGTCTTAAAAAAAAAAAGGGTGTAGACAGTGATTAAAAAAATAAGAAGTTTATCAATAACAAGATGAAGTCTTTAAAGAGAGAAAAATAACATAAAAAGGATAAGCTATGTAAAAATGGAAAATACAGAGAGTCTGGATCCTATATGGTGTCTTGTTGACTTTAAATTTTTTGATGTCTGATGAGTGAACAATAGGTGCTGAGAGACATTGGATTATGAAAACTGCTAAATTAAATGAACCTCTATATTTAAAAACTGTCTTAACTTTAAAGTAGAAGTCAAAAAACATGTTGTGTTGGGGAAGAGATTTTCTTTTGGTTCCACATAAAATAAAGAACTGTCAATTTATTCCAGTTTGATAGAGATCGTATTTGATTGAAGGAGACCTCTGGAAATCCTGGCTATAGATGTAAAGAAATAAAACTTTATGTAGAAATTAAGGACTACTAGGCTGAGAGAGGGGTCAACTTGGAGTCTGCCTGGTGCTGTCAGAGGTCCTGATCATGCCTAGCCAATGAAGGGCAACCACACTTATTCAATTGATCAGAAGGGCTGGGTGCTGGGAGGGTATATGAAGTTCTCCTCATTGCTAAAGAAATGAGTCTGCTGCTTCCCTTTCACCTGACTCCTGGCATCTATGTCATTGACACCACGCCTTCTTAACCCTTCCCCCAAGAAAAATGTTAAGACCCAGCTACACCTTTTTAGACCCTTTCCCCCTCAATTTTAATACTAGAAATTGGAGGATAAGGTGAAGGACTCTCTTTTTGCTTATAGATGACTGCCTTCTCCTATGGATCTAACTATATCCTCTCAAAATTTATATCTTGATTATATGTTTTATATATACATATGTGGGTGTGTGTGTTTTGTATGTGTGAGCTCAGGTACACATGTGCCATGGTACCCATATATGTGTAAAAGGACAATTTTCAGGAATCTATTATCTCCTTTGCCTTTGGTTATAAGAACAAAACTTAGATCACTGGGTTTTGGTAGCAAGTGCTTTTATGTAATGAGCCACCCCAAAGGATCTGGTTATTTATTTATTCTGTTTTGTTTATGTAAAGCAGGATTTCATATAATCCAAGCTAACCTTGAATTCACTATGTAGCCAAGGATGATCTCAAAGTCTTGATGCTGCCACCTCCTGTAGCACAAATTCTAATCAGTCTTATTAATCAAAGCTCACAGTCACATATTGGGGAACATCTGAGAGATCAGAGAGACAAAGGAGAAAACCACAGCTGCCTACCTACTCAACTTACCAGACAAGAAGAGACTGAGCGCCTGTCTCCTCCCACCTTACCACTTCCTCTCTACACACAGCCATATCACTTCCTGTCTATATAGACCTCTAGACCTTGTGGTTAGCTGGTGATTAAGTCTGTCCTCTGATCTTCAAGCAAACTTTATTTGTACAAACAAGATATCACCATTTTTCCCTTTTTGATTAAAATTAAAAAATAAGGCTACAGCTAATATAAGAAAAACTATATACAATAAGTACAATAATATATACAATATATACTTATTGTCAGGTGTTATAACTGCTTAGTCAGCTTTCCCAGAGCCTTTTGGCAACTGTGTGAATTTGGGGACTTCTCATTCCTAAGCAGGGCTTCTTTCAGTCTGTTTTATTTATCTTCTAAATGTTTTGCCATACTGGATATATCATAAATCTATTTTTCTAGTGATTCCTTGTTTCTTTCCCACTGGAATATAAACTCCATGAGGGCAGTTTGTTTTGTCTCTATTGTGTTCCCATAGAAAAAGCCAACAAATGATTATTTGCATGAATAAATGAGCAGATGAACATGTGATTGCTGTTAAAGGACACGGACATGCTATAGGGCATAGTCCTATAGTCACACAGAAATACAGATCCAAGTCCTGGAAAGGAGGCCAGAACAGACCTTCTTCAGTCAGGCACGGTGGCACACGTCTTCAATACCAGCACTTGAAAGCCAGAGGCAAGTGAATCTCTGTGTGCTCAAGGCCAGTCAGAGTTACCTAGTGAAAACCTGTCTCCAAAACAAACAACAAATAAAGAACAGCTGCCCAGGGTTAGCGAGGCCATTCGTTTTAGAGAAGAGCCTGCTGTCGTGACTGTACTAAACTAGCATGAATGCTAACTGCATCCCAGAATTTGTCATCACAGCCATGGCTAAGCATGGGATCAAAGAAGCTTCTCTTTGTAAAAGATGAAGAACATTACAGAAAAAAGTGATCGTGGGAAGCACAGTCACAACAGACACCTACACTACAATCCTGAACCCACAGCTCAGGGAATTTGGTGGGAGAGGGGGCAGAATTGTAAGCTCCAGAGGACCAGAAGTCTGATGTGAGATTATGTCTCCGGGAAGTGACAGGGAAGCTATAAAGACAGTACTATAGAATTAATATGTCTTCCCTGTGAGAAATCACTCCGAGCACTTAGAGATTAATAAGGGAAAACTCTTTCCTAACACTCAGAGTGTACTCTGGTTAATACACAAAAGAGAACCGGCCCTGAACAGAAATCTCTGTAGGTGTATATAGTTTCATGGCCCCAAATTATACTTTGAGCAACTAAACATGTTTTACAGAGTCAGAAACCCCACGATTTAGGTTTTCAAGCAAATGGGGAGATTTATAATGTAAAACTATAGTTGTATTTACTCCAGAATGGACCTAGGCTGCTTTTCTCATGGCCATCTTGCCTTTTTTAAAACCAGTTCTCCTGCCTCTGCCTCCCATTTTACG
>JAQHUG010000156.1:1310590-1330128 GCA_028555095.1 Dicrostonyx torquatus
ATTCCATCCCAAAGAAATCACACAGAGGTCTATATTAATTATAAACTGATTGGCCTAGTAGCTTGGGCTTCTTATTAACTCTTATAACTTATATTAGCTCATAATTCTTGTCTGCATTAGCCGCATAGATTAGTACCTTTTTCGGCGAGGCAGTCACATCTTGCTTACTCTGTGTCTGGGTGACACCTGCAGACTGAAATCTTTCTACTCCCAGAATTCTCCTGTTCTCTTTGCCCCACCTCTATCTACTTCCTGCCTGGTCATCCCACCTATACTTCTTGTCTGGCTACTGTCCAATCAGTGTTTATTTAAATACAAGTGACAGGGTATGACCATTGTCCCACATGAACCTTCATTTTAGGGTCTGTATAGGTGGACCCATAGGGAGCTCCATCAAGCAAGAACGGCTCTGCTCCTGTAACTGACAAGGATGAACCAGGAGATGAGTCCTCCCCAGACTCTTAATCTAATCATGCTATGATTTTGAACTCCCAGCTTTAGCATGATGAGAAATAAGTTTTGTATTCATCGGGTATAGTTTATAGTACTTTATTGTTGTAGCCCTATTGGACTAAGACAACTATTATTTTCCCAACAAACTATACTTATGGTTTTGAAAATTAGTAAGAAAACGATTGTATTTATCTGAAAAATAAAACAGAGCAAAGAAAGTTCTTTAGAGGGCAAATGCGTTTGTCATTTGGTTTGGAGTCAGGGTTGAGAGGGAAGGACTAAAATAGAGCAAGGAAACAAAATTACAGAACAAAGCCATTCCAGACTTGGTAGGATTCTAGTTTGGGGCTTTCCCCAGACATTGATTGTGAAATGATGAATATGAGCAAATTTTTCAGGCTTCAGGCTATTTTTGACCCCAGAAACCATTACCTAGGGCTACTGTGTAACAGTGGTGTTGGAATAAACTAGGCAACACAAGGAAGCCTCCAAGGTCATGCCTGTGTCAAATCTGAGCCACCAGGAGGATGAGAATAGTTTGTACTTGGAATGTAATACATTTTGAATACCTTATCAGTTAAATGATAGACCATTTCCTCTTTCTTTTTCTGGGAGGATGGGGTGGAGTGCTTTAGGCTGAGTCTCAAGGAGCTCATGCTGGTTTTGAATTCATTATGTAGCCAGGGATGGCTTTGCCGTCCTTTCAAAAGATATTTTTGAGATTTCAAAAGATATTATAATGTGCTTTTGAGTGTTTGCGTGAATGTACATCTGTATACTGTATACCTTCCATGTCTGTAGAGGTCGGAAGAGGTTGTCAGATGCCCTGAGACTGGAGTTATAGATGGTTGTGAACAGCCTTGTTGGTGCTGGGAATTGAACCCAGGTCATGTGGAAGAGCAGGCAGTATTCTATACCACTAAGTTATCTCTCCACCTTCTGGCCTTGCAGTATTTTTCTTTTTCCTTTTGAGACAGAATCTCTCTCTGCAGCCCCAGCAGTCCTGGAACTCGATATCTAGACGAGGCTGTTCTTGAACTCCCAGAGATCCACCTGCCCCTGCTTCCACACTGATCATGCTGCATTCACTGCGTTAGTGCTGAGATCAGAAGTCTTCACTACCATATTGGTGGAGGCCCGAAAATGTCAGCCTATTTCCACTTTGACCAAAGGTCAGAAAGTAGGAACTTACCTCTAGTCCCGTCAAGGTTAGTATGCTTCTACCTCAAACAAAGGTCCCACCTGGCTTTCTGCTCTCAAGGTTGTTGTCATCAGGTGTGGCTAATAAATAGCCTGACCTCGTATTCCAGGAATAGATAAGTAGATTGTTCCTACTCAAATCTAAAGATCCAGCTAAATTCATTTCCCTTAAGGAGATAACACTGGATTCTGCCTAGGGTGTGGTTTGCCTACAGAATGTTTTGGTCTTTGCTGTCAGCTGATTTGCTTTGTTCTAGTTACAGAATATTTACAACCGTGGCTGTAGCCGGTGACCTTCAATTGGTAGTCTATTTCCTTGTATCATGTTAATGCAGTCTTTTGTCTTACTCCTACTTTTTGGGTCAGGGGTATTTTAAGCAATTGGAAATTACATGTGGACGAATTTCAGTATTCACTGGAATTCCCTCCAGGTACTATGTTTCTCTGTTATTTTCATTCGAGTCTTCGTATTCTTTACTAATATTTTTTAAAACCACACGCCTCTACCCTAGCAAGAGGTATTTTTGTCGAGGCTGGTCCCTGACACACACCAGGCTGAACATTTGCGATATTACAAGGCTTCTGCCTACACGGTTTTGTGACCAGAGTGCCAGAGTGGTATTTCCCGCTTAGTAATAAAGGTGAAGCCACCTGGTAAGAAAAATGAATTCATTACAGCAAGTGTTACTCCTATTCCTGGGACCAGGCTTTCTCCAAGAAATAGATCAAGAATGCCAAGAACAAACTGCCTGTAGGCTATGTAAATTCTGTAGGCTATGTAAAATCTTTAAATAAATCTAGATGATGAAATAATTTAAAATTTGACCAATATAACAAATGCAAAGCATCAATTGTGTAGCACTTTATCAAGATTTGGAAGCAGCTTGGCATCCACAGCACTCAGCCTTTCTAGCTATCAAATTTGTGGGAACATACATACAAACGTAAGAATTGATAAAAAGCAAGACATGGGACATGATCAAAAACATGGATGGGTATCACATGGGTGGGTAGACACAGAAAGTTACTGTGTAAATATGGGAGCTCAACACAGGGACTGAGAGGAAAGTTAGAAAAATAAGAAAGCCGGAATGTTTTCTAGCTTGTTATTTTAGAACAGGTAGAGAGGAACACATCTGTAATTTCTCCCAAGGCTGAGGCTGGACCTGTGGATTTCAAGTTTCAGGCCAGCCTGGAGACTCTTGTTAAAGGAACCTCTTTGTATTTGTATTGTCATATGAATATAATTTGTTTATGGTACAGATCCTTATTTATTTTGAGAGCCTCATATTACCTAGGCTGGTAATATGAACTATGTATTTGAGGATGACTTTGGACTCCTGATCAGCTTTCATCTGCGGAGCTGCTGGGATTACACCCACTTGCTAAGTATTTTCACCTGCTCAATTCTCTGCCTGGAGTATAGGAAAGCTAATCCTGAAAGACTGTGATCCCATCACGATGAGGAGTACTTTCATTCCAGGCAAAAGATCCAAAAATGGGACTAAGGAATCTAACCCACAGTCTTGGACTAAGGAACAGAGAGGAATGCTTTCCAGTTCAGAGCTAAAACCCACCAAGCAGACCGTTGAGCTTTAAACGCAAATACAGAGACGCGGTTAAGTTCAAAGTCAGGTCACCATAGCAGCAACTTCACTGTTTTCAAGTGGTCATTTCGTGATCGCATGCTGACTTTACCAGTTTGTACACTTTTTAACCACTGCACACTTGTTAGGCCACAGTAACCGCGGCGTCAAGAAAATTTTGTTTTTTGGTAGGGACTGATGTATGTATGCAGCCTACACAGGCCTTGACCATCCCAAGTGCTAGGATTACAAGCAGAAGCCATGAATGACACCCGGCATCCAACGGTGTTCTAATTTTCTTTAGGAAACCCATAAAGGTTTTGAATCATCGCAATGGTTTGGAAACACATGATGGAAAAAAATTACAGCATTTGGGAGACCATGTCTTTTATGCGCTAGAAACGAAAAGAAAAAAAAAACCCCACAAAACCACAAAGTCTCATAGTTGGAAGAGATGCGTTTACTGCGGAGGCCCTTCCGCGGCGGGGTTCCCTTGCTTCTGAGCCTTCCCGTAGCAGAAGGCGAGGGACGGCGACACCAGCGCCTACTGAGGGAACACCGAGAGGGCAGGGGTGAGAGGCCCTGGTACATCCAGACCGTGCATCACCCGACACGGCGGCGGGTACCACAATCACCGGGCCGCCAAACTCACCGACCCGCATCTACGCAGCAGAAGTAATCCGTGCAGAGCCCTGAGCGGGAGCTCTCGCGGGATTTGCGTGTGCTGGCGGCCGCCTCGGCAAGTCTCGCGTTGTTTGGTCGAGGGGCGGGGCGGTCACCGAGGGGGCGGAGTTCACCCGGGCAGAGGGTGGAGGGGGGCGTTCCCGGCCGTGTTGACACTAGCATCTGTCGGGGGAGGGGGGGGAGGGGTGCCCCGCGCATGCGCAGCTCCCCGGCGGTCGTGGAGGCCGGGAGGGTCCGGCTGTCCCGGTCCGCGGGTCGCGGGGTCGGGCCCCGCCCTCCGCGCGGGCGCTGGCGGACGCCGTGCCCGGCCCTGCCGGCTCAGTCTGCGGCGCTCCGCCCGTCGCCGGCCTGCCGCTGCTTTGGCCTAGAGGGCTCCCCGCCTACGCAGGTCGTGACGCCGGGACGGGGCTCCGCAGCCAGAGCGCTGCTGCTGTCTCCTGCGTCCACGGTAAGTGCTCTGCGTGTCTGCTGCTTTTGCATTTTAGACCCCGGCGGGGAGAAAAAACGGGAGAAGCACAGCGAGCTATCTTGCAGAGGCAAGGTGTTTTCCAGCTTCTTTCGTTTATGCTTGTCTCTTGAAAATCGTGAAACCACAGCTGTGCTTTTGCAATTCTGAAGAATTTGGGCTCGGAAGAGGAGGAGGAATCCTCTTAGCAATGGAGTTTTTTCATTACTAAAGTACTCTGTGCTCTGTAAGAAAAAAGAAAAAGCTGCCAAACAATGAAGACCCATGACTCCTGCCCTCTTTCAGGCTTCTGCTCCCCAACCCAAGTGTTTACTCTCCTTCTCAGGGTAACCCGGTTCCAAGTGTATGCAGTCAGCCATTCAGGATTTTGCCGGTGCCTGTGAGGAGTGTATTTACTGACAACATTGGAATTGTATATAGAATATCTATTTTCTGGGCCAACAGTGTAGGATCCCTCCACTTTTTTTATACTTTATTTTTAACAATTTCATTAGCAAGTCCCTTGAAAACTGCTTGTGGATTTTGTCATTTCAGACTTCGTCTTGTAGCTCAGGCTGATCTAGAACCTCCTGCGTAGGGGAAGCTGACCTTGAACTCCTGGCTTCTCCTGCCTTCACCCCCAAAGAGCCCGGATCAAACACGAACTTGCAGTGCCTGGCCTACAAGCCTGCAAGCCAGTGTTTTGAAACTTAGTATGTTGAGACTTTCACAATATCTAAGGCCACATGTGATACTTTCTTACGAAGCAGGTTGAATAGTGTTTACATAGAGCTCAGTCAGTGCTTACATGAGGGGAATGACTGCCTAAAGATTACATAAAGCTTCCTTTTTCCTTATTGTGTGTTTTAAAGTTTTAATACCATATGGCAGCTTTTTATTCTTTAAACTTGAGGTTGCTTTTGATGAAGTACGATACAAAATCAGTGCCCAGAAGTCTGTATTGAAATAAGATAAGAAATCGCGGATGAAATGTTTGCTAGGTGACCCCTAGGGAGCAGCCTGGAAAGTGGAAGATTATCGGTACTGCACAATTTGCTAGTAAATAACTCTGAAAGGGAGCAGGTTCATGCTGCAACTAACTTTATTAAAAATGTATTAGTTCTGCTAATCTTGAGAGCTTCCGAGGAAAAAAACTACCAAAGTAATCACAGGCAACCATCTTGTTCTAAATGTGCTTTTCCTTCGACCGTAGACTTAGTTGTGAGCGTTTTATTTAGAAACTGGGCTTAAAAGACACGAAGAGATTGTTCTGTGGTGTCTTAGTTATTTCTGGCAACAATATGCTGGTGGCTGTTTTTCATAAAGGCTTAAGTAGTGTCTTCCTGATTCTGTGGTCGGTCAGAGAAGGCCCGGAGCGCTGTCTATGGCTTTTCTGGGGCTGCTTGGCTTTTTGTGGGTGTGCTGAGTGCTAGAACTGTATTTTTGGCTCTGCCTTGTTCTCCTGAATGGAACGGCCTTATCAAAACTTTCTGAGGCAGTGTAGGAAACTATCATGATACTGTTTCTGGTGGTTTCATATGAAAATAGCTGAACCTCTGTAAGTTGAAAAGAATACAAAGTAGAAATTAAGATTAAATTTTGCTTCTTTCATGGGTATTAAAAATCTATAACTGTCTTATGGTATATTAATCTTTTATTTACAGCAGGTGTAACGACTACTGTAGTTTAAAGAAATATAATCAATAGTAAGATGTAAATAAAGTATAATTGCTATATATTTGATGCGAAAGCCATGTATAGTAAAAGATTTGAGCTGTTCTTCCCTGTGAAGGGTGACAAGTTATGTGCGGAATATTTCAACCTAGGAAAATACTTTTAATAGCACATAAAATCCACTCACTTTTAGTTATTGAAACAGGGAGGATCGGGAATGTACTGAGTGTGTTTTCAGAAACAGAGTAATGGCAGAAGTTGGAGCTTAGTAGTCGCCTGAGGGCCTCCAAGATTCCTAGTACCAAAACCACCGCAGTCCTATGGCTTGGGGGAAAGCTTGCTTTCTAGTTTAACCTGAACACATTCTTTCTATGAGCAGTCAAAAATAAACAACTGTTTTGGATCTTGTGAGGTTTTTCTTTTTTCCCCCTTTTCTTTTTTTAAACAGAAAACCCAAGGGATTAGATTATATCACTAACTTAAATTATTATTAGCTTTTCTCTCTTTTTTTTCATTTGTTTTCTGTCTTTTATTTGTTTGGTTGGCTTTGGTTTTGTCTTGTTTTGGCCAGGGTAAAGAACACAAAACTTACTACCTACCAAAAATGTGAGCTCCCAGTTAGGGATTTAAGAATAGCTATTTCAGATTTCGTCAGGAGTTGTTCTTCCAGAACTGGCATTAGAGGGAGAAGGCAAAGTGCGAGGAGTGGGCATGAATTTGAGAATTGACTGTCAGTGAACAAAGGGAGAATAAAGAGATTCCCCGAAGTCAGATGAAGAAGATGAACTCCCGGTTCTCTTAGTTTTGAGGGAAAATATCTAATTATAAGTATTCTTTATTAGTTGTATCCTGTGGGGAATTGAATTAGAATAATTAGTAGCTTTCAGCACCATGTGAGTTTTGCATACTTTGCACAGCAATCTCATGTGTGTTCAGTTCGTATTTGGAAGTTGTACTGCATTTGAAGAGCTGTCCCATGTGATGTGTTGTGAAGGACTGTGGTTTCTACCTGCTCCGAGCCAGCACCCTAACGCTCCTGCCTGCCTTGGGTCTTCGTGGTTTCGGTTCTCACTTTTCTAGCTGTGCCTGCCCCTATGCCCTCTGTCCTGGTCTCACAGCACCAGCTCATTTTCTTTCTTTCTTTCTTTCTTTCTTTCTTTCTTTCTTTCTTTTTTTTTTTTTTATGGTTTTTCGAGACAGGGTTTCTCTGTGGCTTTGGAGCCTGCCATGGAACTAGCTCTTGTAGACCAGGCTGGTTTTGCACTCAAAGATCCGCCTGCCTCTGCCTCCCGAGTGCTGGGATTAAAGGCCTGCGCCACCACCGCCCGGCTCCAGCTCATTTTCTTTAACCTTGAGATTTCCTGCTGCTTTTCTCTCTGATTAATTCTTAATGGCTGGGGCGGTGGTGGCGCATGCCTTTAATCCCAGCACTCGGGAGGCAGAGACAGGCGGATATTTGTGAGTTCGAGGCCAACCTGGTCTACAAGAGCTAGTTCTAGGACAGGCTCCAAAGCTACAGAGAAACCCTGTCTCGAAAAACCAAAAAAAAAAAAATCTTAATGGCTGCCATTCTATTATTTTGAATTCCTCTCCTTTTATTTTAATAACCTTAATATTTTCTTAATCACATAGGCACCAAATTAAAAGGTCACCCCAGATTTTCCACTGTTATTCTCAATAGTATTTTCTGTCACCATGCCTTTTTTCCTTGTTCTTCTAGCAACCGTGTACGCCGGAAGATACCTCTAATCTAGGGTTTCCTTTTCATCTGGCTTACTGATATTCATTGTCCTAGAAAACCCTGATTGTATTGTCAGGTGACAAGTAAAAACCCAAAACACATTTTGTGTTTGTATGTGTGTGTGCGTGCGCGTGCACGCCAACCACCGTCTAATGCTTTCTTCTCAATTGGTCCTTTTGATGTATATTAGGTGTGGCTAGTATGTGGAGGGGCTGGGATTGATGCTACAGGCATCATTCCTCTGTGTCATCTCTATTAAATGACCCCAGTGCTTTTTTAAAAAAAAACAAATTTATATATAGACTTTAGCATTGGCTCACAAAAGAATGTAAACTTCTTTTCTCATGCATTGTTCATTTCTTGGGATCTTTTTCCTGTTTTCATCTTCATCTTTAACTGTAAGCCCTGTGTAAAGACAAGCTCTGACCCTCTTCCTGGTTGGTGTGGTAGTGGATTCCGCCTGTTCACGCTTCAGGATGATGTTGTTTCTCCCGACGCTCTAGCCACTGTAATTGGCGTTTGGCGTTCTTGGAGCATAGCCAAGTCCTGTGATATGTCAGAGTTCAGAATTGACCAGTGATGGGAAAACTCCTCTGCTTCAACATGTAAGAAATACTTCATTTTAGCTGCCGCATCTTTGATTCTGTTTGTTCTGTTTCTCTCTTTCTCTGGCACACAGACACACATTGCAACGCTGAGTTTTATGTATCAAAACAACCTGATTTTCTTGTTCTAGGTGTGTTGATCATGTGAAATCTTTATTTAAATGATTAGGAAATGGTAAAACGCTTTTTACATAAGTCAGTTTATTTACATATTTGGCTTCTTGATATTGTATCTAAATTTGTAAGACATCGGTGTTTTGGAATTTGAATTACGCCCACTTCACAGTTTCTTCTGTGTGTATGCAGATAGAAATGATGGAGCAAGATCATGTGTGCTCTGTTGTTTTGATTTTGTTATATCTGGAAATTCCAGTTGTCTGAATACCAGCACAGATTGGATGCTGCATCCAGGCTGTGGATTCAATCCCTAGGACTACTCTTCCCACCAAAACAACACCCAAACCCATTAGATGAAGTTTTTTTAATTGGGGGCGGGGAAAACAAGCTTAAAAGCTGAAATAGAGCAGGGTGGTGGTAGCACAGTCTTTAATTCCAGCTGGCGACTTCTTGAGTTCATGGCCAATCTGGTCTAGAGACCAAGTTCCAGGAAACAGCGATACGTGATTATTAAGACCCTATCTCAACCCCATCCCCTCAAAAAAAAAAAAAAAAAAAAAGGTGAAATAGACATGTAGGAGTGAAACTCCTCTGTTTGCTTGTAACAGCCTCCCTACAGGAGAAGGCATAGTGCCCGTATAGATTTGTGTAGTCGATTATGTGACACAAGAGGCGTGCGGATTCAGAAGGTTTGAAGAATGGCTAGCCCTATAAAAGTGTAATTAGACTAGAGGTATGGTCAGGTGAGGTGATGGAGGGGAAAAGCCACGCAAACTTGTCTGCAGAGATTCTTCTTGGTGTCTCTGTGCCTTCCACTTGGTACAGGTCGGTATGCCTGAATGAGGGCGATTGGATCCTTCAGAAACGGTTGGTCGGAGTTTCATTACTGACTCTAAGTGCAAGAGGGGAGGGGAGGGTTAAAATAAAATGCCCAGATTTTCGGCTCACGTTTGTGGGTGGGAACTATAAGTGCTTTAGGGAAGAGGTATACTAATTTCGGTGGCCTGTTGTGGAGGGAAATGGAGCAGGAGAAATAAAGTAGGCACTCAGAGGGCCTGCTCCTGAGGCTTTCCCAGTATGTTCTCCGCGTTCAAAGTAGCCCACGTCCTGGAGCCCCATGCTTTGGGGAACTGTGGTTTGAACCAGAGCAGATGTTTCTTGTTTCTTTTTCTGACCTGATGGCTCCTGGCTGGTGAGTGAACAGTATTGGATCATGTGCCTAGAGTTTGTAAGAATTGGGAGAATGGGATGCTATGAGCTTCCTGCACCAGCTTTTCACTCTGGATGTGTTTAGTAGTTGAGCGATTAGACACGCTTCACACCTAGAAACTAGTCACAACCATGTGTTCCAAGATTGGTACCCAGTGTGGCAGTGCGAGAGGTGGTAGGGAGGTCTTTATAGGTTAGTTGGGTTCCCTGGGGAGTCATTAAAATAAATGGTGCTCAGGCGATTCCCGGTAATTCTCAGGCTAGACTGGGCAGTTGTAAAAGGGAGCCTGCCCACCCAGCTCTCTGTACTTCAACACTGACTCCCTTCCTGGCCATCCACTGCCGTGTGCTACAAGAGGGCTGATTTGAAAACTGAGAGAGAGTGTGCTGTGGCAAGTATGCAAGGAATAAACCTTAGATAGTGTGCCTCTGATAGCTTGATAAAAAACTGGCAAATGCAGCAAATTGTAATTTATTTATCAGAAAACCTGTTTATGGAGCAAACGAAGATTCCCCAGTAGTGTCACTAACAAGAAAATGCCTGGCCTCTGGGACCATCTGGTCTTTTTGGTTTTGTTTTTCAAGACAAGGTTTCTTTGTAGTTACCCTGACTGACCTGGGCTGGCCTTGAATTCAGAGACCCACCTGTGTTTGCCTTCCAAGTGCTGGGATTAAAGGCGTGTGCTGCCACCACCCAGCTCCACGTGTTTTGTTGTTGTTTTTTAAATGTGATCATTAATGTTGTAATTGTAGATTGCATATTCAAATGGGAGGTTTAAACTCCTGTTTATGGAGAATTTTCTCCTTCAGTCGGTCTTTCTCTGCTCATGAGTTCCTAGAGTCATTGCTCAGGCTTTGATGTATAAACAAGAAAGTTGTGTGACCTTAAGAACATGAGAGGGGCTGCAAAGACAGCTCATTTGGCAAAGTGTTTGCTGCACAAGCAGAAAGTAAATTTAGATTCTCAAGACCTATGTGAAAACCCAGGGGCAGTAGTAGCATCACTGGAATTTAGCACGGGGTGTTAGGGGTCCCAGGGGCTTGGTGGCCAGCCAGTTTAGCTGCATTGGTGAGCATCAGGGTCAGTGAGGGACCCTGTCTCAATAGGGTGGATTGATTAAGACACTCCAAATTTACTTTTGGCCATCTTATTCATGCATGTGCATGCACTCCTCCACACACATGCTCGTAAATACATGCACACACACTTGTACACCACACATTCTGAAACACATGTCCAGATACTCTTGAATGTCAAGGCAGTGAAGAACAGTGAATAACCATATCTTATAAATACATGATAAAAGTGGAGCCTGTAATTCTGGTATTTGGGTCGTAGAGGTGGAAGGATTGAGAGTTCAGAGTCATCCTCTCATATGTAATGAGGCTCCGTGAGATCCTATTTCAGTGATGTAAACTCCCAAACAAGTGGCTACAGCGATGCTGTGTGGCCAAAGGAAATAGTGAGTAGTCTTTACCTCTTCAGACTTACGGTGCTAGAAATGTAGTATTATGTAAATCATAGCAGCTTCTTAGAGTCTGTCTGTTCTGTCAGGTAACACCAAGAACATGTTTATCCGTACATATTTTTATGAATAGTAGTTTGATTTCTTAAACAAGGATTATCGGGTATTTTCTCTTTTTATAAATAGAGATTTTGCAGGTTTCTGGTAGATATAAAAAAAAATTAACTTTTTTACTTTTTCTTGAGACAAGGTATCAGGTATCTCAGGCTGACTTCAAACTCCCCACGTCGTAGAGAATGACCTTGAATTTGTGATCTCCCTCTGCCACCTGGTGTGTTGCCTTACAGGTGTGCCCCTCCGCCACTTAGTGTTGGGGGTTGAACTCAGGGCTTCATACCTGCCTTTTGAGTACTTTACCAACTGAGCTGCCTCTCAGCCCAGGAAATCTGTCGGTAAAGTTTGTTGATGATGCCATTTCGTTTTAGAGTGCACTGTGTGTGTTTCTAAATTTGGTCCAAATGGTTTTGCTAGTTTAAGATACAGTTCATTTGTGTTTATGCACATTGAACCACTATTCTTTCGTTTCTTCTTTTCATACAGTGGCCCACTGAGGTTCTTGTTAGCCTGGAACTCCCTGTGTAGATCAGGCTGGTTTCGTCCTCAGAGAGATCACCTACCTTTGTCTCAAATGCTAGTAAAACACAGATGCCACCATGCCTGGCTTCTTTGTTCTTCTTATAATCCCTGTTTTTTATATGACATTGTAAATAACATATTAAATCAAAAGGCATTTTGTTTGGTTTTGCTTCTTCATAGTATGCTGATGGGGAGTCTTTGAAGAAGTATTAGAAAGTGTAAAGAAGTCCACAGTGATTGGAGCAGTGTTACTGTCCGGGACGATCATGAGGGGCTCCCCGTACGACACATAGTGACGATAGAGCTGTGGACAGTGAGCGCTCAGATTTTCTTTGAAGTGGAACGTGTGCATGAGGACATGGTGCGTTCAGAGTCCAGGCTGTGCTGAGGCCTTCAACTGACATCAGGAAATTTTCTGTACATGCATGGTCAGCCACTAGGTGATTTAATTGTTGAGTTGTTGGTTTTGGAACCACAGGTAGATGGATCACTCAGCGCTCTGCTGTTGTTACCTGTATCTTGCCATAAGTTTAGTAGAAATTCTTCAGTTCTAAACACTGGTTTATGATATTTGCGACGATAGTTTATTTTATCCCTGTGGCTCCTGACTCCTGCCACGTTCAGTTTTCATTAGTATAGTCTCTCTCTCTCTCTCTCTCTCTGTCTCTGTGTGTGTGTGTGTGTGTGTGTGTGTGTGTGTGTGTGTATACAGTCTTACTCTGTAGCCTAGGCTTGCAACCCTAATACTTCAAACTCACTGTTTACATGCCTTATGGTCTAAATGCTGAGATTACTGCTGTGTACCACTATACTGAGCTCACTGTTTCTTGGTGACTAGATTATAAGTATGTGTAGGAGGGTCCTTCTATTTCTGTTGCTTTCATTGGTTAATAAAGAAGCTGCCTGGCCTATAAGATAGGACACAGCCCTTAGGTAGGTGGAGTAAACAGAACAGAGTTGGGGGGGGGAAAGAAAGGAAGTGGGAGACGCCATGATTCTTCCGCCCAAGATGGGCGTACCTTAGAATCATCCTGTAAGTCACCACCTCATGGTGACATACAGACTTTTATAATGGGTTAGTTTAGATGTGAGAGCTAGCCAAGAAGAGGCTAGTGCTAATGGGCCAGGCAATATTTAAATGAATACAGTCTGTGTGTATTCATTTCGGGCATAAACTAGCGGCCACGGCCAGGAGCCAGGTGCTGGGAACACAACCCGCACCCCCTTTTACAACATGTATGTATGTATATATGCATGCATGCTTTGTGTTTTTGAGACAGTCTTATGTAGACCAGGCTGGCATTTATGGACTGTGAAGCTGAACATAATTTTCATCTTATCTTGCTGCCTCCATCCATCTCTTGAGTGCTGGGGTTACAGGCATGGTTTATATGACCCTAGAATTTCCTTCAGGCCTTAGGCCAGCTAGGAGAGTTCGACTACATCGCTAGTCCCTAGAGTTAATTTAAAAATTGTAGTTAGTTTTCATATTCACACATAGGAGCAAATTTTGGCAAACAAAAATAATCAGTTGGATTTTAGTGTCAAGAAAAGCATTCAGTGGTTTCTGCTGGTTCAACATGCATTGTAAATCCTCTCCTAAAAGAGTAACATTTAAGTCATTTTAATGGGGTTGATTTGAATAGAGTGATTTTTATTTTTAAATATTTATTTATTTATTATGTATACAATATTCTGTCTGTGCGTATGTCTGCAGGCCAGAAGAGGGCACCAGACCTCATTACAGGTGGTTGTGAGCCACCATGTGGTTGCTGGGAATTGAACTCAGGACCTTTGGAAGAGCAGGCAATGCTCTTAACCACTGAGCCATCTCTCCAGCCCCTGAATAGAGTGATTTAAATTCATTCTTTTGTGAACCAGAGAAATTAAAAATGAGAAGATGTTTGCACAGTGGTTTTTATAGATATCTGTGCATCATAACTGGTTATTAAATTATTTGACTCTTAAAAAGGTGAAATGCCTCATTACTTACAATGAGATAGAAGCATGGCTTTTTCTCTGTTAAGAACTTGTGTTACCAATATTTAGCAGTCATTGGTTTTATTGTTTTGCAAAAGCATTTAACAAAGTAGATGTAGTTGGTACTAATTAAATGTGTATTCCAAGTATAGTGGGAATAGCCTCCCTGCTCTAGGCATGTGACAATACAGTTCTACCCTGGACCAGCCAGCTGTTAAAAAAAAAGTTAACTAGTTTGCAGCAATGATGTTGAATATCAAAGTTACTAAATGTCTTTTTTTTTTTTAACGTCATTGTTCTTAAGCATGTAGTTTTAGTCAGGGTAGTTTCTGCCGGTGTAATCTCAGCACTGGGAGAGCGAAGAGGAAGACTGCCACAGTTTGAAAGGCTGAGGCCAGCCTGATTTACACAGTGGTTTTAGGGAGTGAGGGCTCTAAAACTAGACCTGTTTCAGAAACAAAACCAGAAATCCCCGAACTCCATAAGTTTGGCTCCTGTAAAACTTGCTTTTTCACCGAGAACAAACAAGCAGTGTGATAGTACACTTTCTGGCACTTGGCACACGTCTGTGGAGTGCAGTTTTTTTCTGTTCTTTTCATCTGTCAACTTGAAATGTCACAGGAAACGTTCTCAGGTCACAGTAGATGTTACTGTTGTTTATGCTTTGCATTTGTGCCAAGAATTTATCATTGTCAAATTCCCTGTTCCCTTGGTCTTTTGAGAGTTCTATCTTTTGCCTGTTAATTGTCCTGTTTGTCCATGTATAGTTGCGTTAATGATTGTGGAGGTCTGTAGAGGGGAGGGAGTAGACAAATCCCGTGCCTCAGTTAACCTGTTCAAGCTGACTGGCACTTGATGAGAGCCCTAAGGTGCCTTTCCAGTTCTGACAGTGTGCTTTCCGATTAGAGCTTCTCCACTCAGTGGGAGATTGCTGCCCTAGTACCCTTAGTAACTCTGGGCATCTACCTTTCTAAGAGCAGAATAGACGGAGAGCTCTTTGAAGATGGAAGCTGGTAACAGGTGTGTGGAGCTCTGCCAGGATCTGAGGGAAACCCCCAGGTACCAAAGTTTAAACCAGACAAAAGGAGTGTTTGTGTTGAGTAATGAAATCAAACTGGGCGTTGTGGATGCTTTGTCTGGGCAGCTGTTAAGCCAGGTGTTAGTTGTATCCTAGGTTCTTGAAAAACCTGAACACTGCCCCCATAGTCACCATTCTGGCTTTAGGATTCTGGTTTACTGTCCCGAGACAAAGGGGAGAAATCATAGTAATTTGAGTAACGAATATCTGGAGAATATTCTTGGTTTAAGGAATTGGCTAATCTGAGAGTGCTGAGGGGGTAGGGACACACACTTGAGGTGGAGGCAGGAGGATCAGGAGCAGAAGGCATTCCTTGTCATTGTAGAGTTGTAGCTATCCTGAATTGCATGGAACTCAGTCAAGGTGAGTGGTGCGTAAAGCAGCGATATGTGTGTGTGTGTCTGTGTGTGTGTGTGTGTGTAGAGAGAGAGAGAGAGAGAGAGAGAGATAGATGTTGGCACAGCCATAACCATGCCTTGATTTGTTTTGGGAGTACATAATGCTGTGTAACCCAGCTGGCTTCCTGGCGATCCTCCAGATGACAAGCAGGTGCAGCTACATCTGGCTCAAATCTGCCACAAGTTGAGGGTTGTGGTTGAGCAGCACCCAAACAAGAAGCTAACCCGGGGCCTGAGCTCCAGGCCTTGGAGACTTTGTGTCTTTGGCTGATGAGATAAGTTCTCAGAATTTGCCAGGAATGTACCTATGGTAGCAGCAGAAACAGTTGTTCTTGTTAGGTAATTTGCTGAAGACTTCCTTCTCCATAATTCACAGGGAAGGGTACTGGGGAAGCCTGTGGGCTTTGGTGCACTGTGGGAGCTGGTGTTTGAAAAGCCTGCCAAGACTGCTGCTCCAATGAGGAAGCAGAGCCTTTTGCCTCCTGCAGTATCTTCAGTGCCTTCTGTTAAACATTAACTACTAGTTGACATCATTGTAGGAAACAGTGTATTCTTCCTTTTCTAATCCACTGGTTCTTAACCTTCCTAATGCTGTGACCCTTTAAATACAGTTCCTCATGTTGTGGTGACCCCCAACTATAGATTTATTTTTGTTAGTATTTTGTAACTATTACGTTTTGTTACTGTTATGACTCATAATGTGAATATTTTTGGAGATACAGGTTTGCCAAAGGGGGCTGACCTACAAGTCGAGAACCACTGATCTAATTCCCAGTTACTTAAAATGAGGTAACATGCTCCTGCTCTAGACTCTCCTTGAAACATGTCTCCATAGCTTTTGTTTGCTTCTGAGTAGAATTATGCTGAACTCCTTTTGATTTAGAGGCTAGTTTCGCCTTTGCATTAGGTTTTCCCATTCAGCTTATCTACAGCTTTTTTTCTGTTTGCCTCCTGTATACCCACACATAAAAATGTGAAAATAGTCATACTCTTAGGGCATTATTTTTTATTTTAAAGATTTATCTATTGTTTGCATGTATCCTTGTATGTTAGAAGAGGGCACCAGATCTCATTACAGATGGTTGTGAGCCACCATGTGGCTGCTGGGAATTGAACTCAGAACCTCTGGAAGAGCAGTCAGTGCTCTTAACCTCTGAGCCATCTCTCCAGTCCCAGGACATTTTTTATCATTTCCCCCACATCAGTAAGATTAAAGGCTCTCCCAGAATCATTAGAAGGTACTACACTATCCTTGAGTTATTTTTATTTATTTATTTTATTTATTTATTTATTTATTTATTTTTTTCGAGACAGGGTTTCTCTGTGGCTTTGGAGCCTGTCCTGGAACTAGCTCTTGTAGACCAGGCTGGTCTCGAACTCACAGAGATCCGCCTGCCTCTGCCTCCCGAGTGCTGGAATTAAAGGCGTGCGCCACCACCGCCCGGTTGAGTTATTTTTTTAACAAAAAGTGTTTTATTTTATAAACAACACACAAAAAGCATTTCATCCCTCAGTACCACTTCTTGTGGCTCTTATTTTACAGTGAATTGAAAAGAAAACCAAGATGCTGTAGCCAGTTGGTTCTCTCACTATGACCCTGAGTGAGAGCTTTACCTGAAGAGAGTAACTTTGACAGTTAAAACATTTATATGTGTATGGATGTTTGCCTGTCTGTGCACCACGTGTGTGTTTGGTGTCAACCGAGGCCAGAATTGGGTGTCAGATGCCCTAGAACAGGAGTTACAGATGGTTGTGAGCCATCTTGTGGGTGTTGGGAATCAAACCTGGGTCCTCTGGAAGAGCAGCCAGTACTTGTAACCTCTGAGCCCCCTCTTCCATCCCAGTTATGTTTCTCCACTTTGTGATTATTTTTCTTGATCTGCCTTTCAGAATGTTAAAGTACTCTATTTTGGCTTACACACACAAAGAAGTAAAATAGGTCGTAGGTTTTCCCTTGTGCTGCAGTTGATTTCAGAGTTCAAGAGAGCAGTTTCAAATGTCAGTAATGACTGTTTTTGACATAGTAGTCTCATTTTATTGTTATTGTCACCATAATTCAGCAACAAAGAATTCATGTGCTGGAAAAAGCTCTTGTGACCTTAGGGCAGGTAGGCGAGAGGATTGGTTTCTAAACATGCTTCAAATCTGTGTGCTTTCCTAAGTTTTGTGTACTCTGTGCTAGAGTGGTTTATAGAACTCCACTGTTCTGTGAACTCTGTGGAATTTCTTTTCTCTTTGCATTTATGTATGTCTCTGTGTGCACCTCTGCTGATAATAATGACCAGCTCGTGAACTGCTATTTCCTCTGCCTGTATTGGGTGTTCTTGCATGTCCATGGCAGTTTTTTATACGAACTCTGAAAATTACCTACAACGTTAACTGTGTTGACGTAAACACTGCTCTTGCTTCCAAGGAACTGTAGGATGTCTGTTCTGAGCCAAATCTGAGTGATGTTGCTCATAAGTGTGGCTTTGAGCAGTGTACTCCGCTGTAGGTTGGCTCTTCAGTTCTGTATTAACTAAATACGTTGGTGAGGGGAATTGGCTTTAGTAGATGGGGAGAACTTACATTTTAGTATTTTGGTGGAAGCTAGTGGAGCCCACAAGGCTAGACAGTGACTGCACAGCTGACAGACCATTAGACAGATCCACGGGAAGTGTATACGTCCGCTTCCACATGGAGCAACCTCTTTTGCAGAGCTGCGGGAACACTTGTCTTTTGGAAGAGTCACTGTTATGTAGAAACCTTGTGAAGCCCAGATTTTTCCCTTTGAAATGGGATTTGTTCCCAGAGTCCCTCAGCGGTTTGACTTCTGCTCAGGCAACAGAATGACCTTGGTCCATTTCCCCTCACCACTCTTTGTTCTAGCAGTCAAATTTACATAGAATCAGTCCCACAAAATGACCTACTAACAGACCACATAGAAATTTCTACAGAAGACAGGCACTGAGCAGGAAGGCAGCATGCCCTACCTTTGCTAACATGTCTTCAAAGCTGGTTATCACAAAAGAGATTAGATGAGGAGAATGGGGGAATCCAGGACTCAGGGATATTTAGTAACTTTATCTAATTGTTTAGAAAGTCAGGTACTTTCCCTTGAATGTTGGCTCTTTCCTGGGTTGGGTCACCTGTTCCAAAGTATTGCTTTGTCAGGTTCTATCTGCCCCTTTTTGTGATTTTGATATGCATATTGTCATTGTCCTTGCCTATGGAATTTTCCAACTATATCTATAAAAACTAGAAACCTCCCCAAGATGGCCCTTACTCTTTGGGTTTCCAAGTGCTTTCCATCCCAGGCAGCAGGCAGGCCCTCCAGTTTCTGTTGAAGCTGAGGAAAGTGGCCGTCTCCTGGTCACTGCAAGTCAAAGACCTGAAAGTTCTCGTGTATACATGCCGGTGTCACAGGCTTGGGGATCACCCCCACATTCCTCTGGATGTGGAACCGAATCAGAACCTGGGCTGAGGTTTCCTTGTGCTTTGCAGCAATCTCTTTGGTTTTGGGGTCCTCTAGTAGTGATGGGTCTTCTGGCTTGGCCCAAGGCCATCCGGAGAGCCCAGAGGGCTGTAGGCTGTGACAGTGATACCCCTGGAGTGACAGTACTGGATCAGTTTTTCCTGAGTGAGGGATGGGTGGCACTCGACCTGATTGGTCACCAGTTTATGTTTCAGTCCAGGCTCGTTCAGGATCCTTTCACTCTGGAAGTAGATGAAGTTGGAGAACCCAGGGCTTTCACTAACCCTTCATCCACCAGTTCCTCCATGACCTCCCAGGCATCCAAGAAGGTTATTTTACTGGTGAGGACTTTGCCTTGAGCATCCTTGGGGAATAACTCCTTTCTGGGCTGAAGTCCCCGTGGCCAGTGAATAAGATAGAGGTCCATGTAGTCCAGTTTTAGATCCGTGAGGGTCTTTTGAAAAGCTTGTTTTTTTTTTTTTTTTTTTTTTTTAAAGCAGTTTTCTCTCAAAGCAGGTGGGCCCCAACTGCTAAGTTTAACCATTGGTTCAAAGTGTCAGAAGAATGTTAAGTCGGCTGCAGAACGTATACATAGCTGCCTTAGAGCTTCTACTGCTGTGATGAAACACCTTTGCCAAAAGCAGCTTGGGAGTAAAAGGGTTTATTTTCATCTTTCATATAATAGTTTATCATTAAAATCAGGAACTCAAGGACAGGAACTCAAGTAGGGTAGGAACTGGGAGACTGAAGCTCATGCAGAGACCATGGAGGGGTGCTGCTTATTGGCTTGCTCAGCCCAAGGGAAGGCACCA
>JAQHUG010000156.1:1331433-1349217 GCA_028555095.1 Dicrostonyx torquatus
TCTCTGTGGCTTTGGAGCCTGTCCTGGAACTAGCTCTTGTAGACCAGGCTGGCCTCGAACTCACAAAGATCCACCTGCCTCTGCCTCCCGAGTGCTGGGATTAAACGCGTGCGCCACCACCACCCGGCTTAGAAATTATTTTAAATCACCTTCATTGAAGGCACATTCAGAATTTTAAATTGCACCATAAAGAGTAGTTTTGTTGATGTGAATACTAGTCAAATTCATATAAATTCATATTTTTTTCTTACATGTATACTCATTTTCTAGAACAAGGACCTGAAATCATCTGAAGTTCTTTCCTTAACAAGTTTCTTTCTACTAAAGGAGCTGTACCAGTCTTGTAGAAGATCTAAGTGCAGGTGCTGAGCTAGAAAGCTTTGGCAGCATTGGGTGTGGTGTCACTTGCCCTTAATGATCACAGCACTTGGAGGTAGAGGCAGAAAGATGTGTTAGTCTTGAGGTCAGCCTGGTTTGCGTATTGAGTTTCTAAGACAGCCAGGGCTACATAGTGAGACCATGCCTCAAATATAAACATGCACAAATAAATAGCTTTGACAAACATTTTGATTGTTTGGTGAGGGTTTTCTAAATGAATATGATTTGAGCAGAGGCATTAAACTACTTATGACAGATTCATCCTGTAAGATGACCCTAATTAGCAGTTAGCTTTAAGGCCTGAAGCATTATTACTGTCTGATACCATGTTGAGCTCCTAACCGTCTGTAATTCCAGGAAAATCCAATATTCTTCCACCTCTAAGTACCTGTACTACTCATATCATGAGTACATACGTATATGCATAAATATAAATCTTAAGCACATTATTTGTGTTTATCATTGAATATCAAGTTAATTTGATGTTTTTGGTAAGCCAGTAGTGAAACAGCCTAGTCTTTGCTTTACTTCTTAACTCTTTATAATTTGCTTATCTTAGTAAGAAAATAGTTTCCTCTGGTGCAGTTGCCACCAAACTCAAAGCCGCCTTGATCCATGATGCCAGGGCCAGTAGCTTTCTGGGTTTTAGAGTGTTCTGTTTATCTCTTCCAACGTTGTGTTCTCTTGGATTCCATTCTCTTGGATTCCATTGCACTGGGGCCTGCTGAACTTTGTTTCCTTTTTTGCAGAAAAGGAGCAGCTAGGAACAGTCATTGGCTCCCCCTTCCAGGGTTCTCGGGAAGGAAAGTGGGTCAGCATTCATTCTCTTCTCCTGCCCTGCTGTGTCTACTCTCCACCTACTTTGACTTGTCAGCACTAACCCTCCACAAGTCATCCCCAAGTAGCTCCTGAGACGTCCTAATGCTGTATAGACCCTCAGCAGCTCCTCTGTAGTTAGTCCAGATGAATTCAGTCTAAATTGGGAAGCTTTCCCTAATCCCTTCAGGTGAGAATGTGTGAACAGCAGCTTTGATTCCCGCCTCGTCCAGCACTGGAGAAAACATGCTGAAGAGAAAACCAGCATCTCTGTGGCTTGTAAATGGTGACTTTCTCATCAGACTGAACTACTCAGTGCTTCAGCTGTCGAGTCCTTCGTTCTGTCACTTCTTTCCCTTTGCTTTTATTGTTTAGTAGGATTTAAACCCCTCTAAAACTTTTTTTTCTTCATGGATGAGAAAAAAAAAGGCATGGATAATGCAAGTTGTGACCAAAGTAATAGAAATTCCAAGGTGTGAACAGAGGAGACCCAACTGTGATAACTGGTGAGACGGCAGGGAGCTTAGAGCCAGGAGGGTCCTGGGAAACAGTGCCCCACTCACAGGTATAGAAATGACACCATAGAGACTTGGGGAGTTATCAGTGCCCACACACAGGTGTCGCTTGAGGTGTATTTGGCACGTTTTTCTTTGAGATGATTAGTATAGAATTAACAAATAGCCCTTATAGTACTGACATACAGTACTATTTAATACTGTTCAAGTTAGAGAATTATTATTGAAACATCAAAATCGTCTTTAATACAGACAGAACAAACTTAGGTGCAATCAGATCATGGTCCGTTATCTAGCAGTTGGATTTTATGTCCTGCTGTGTATACATGTGATGGAGCATGATGCCTTTGGACTTTGGAAGAATGAAAATGACTTTGGATGGTATGAAAAAATATGTTTTATTAAGTGAAAATCCTAAATGATATTGTTAGTGAGCTGATCTTGGGTTCCCTCTTAATAAGATAACTTAAAAATGGACGTGGCAGCTTGGGGACCATTTTACTAGTGTTTGAGGTGAAACAACAGTACAGAGAAGCTACAGATCTTGCAGCTGTTGAAAGGAGGGAGGTGGAAAAAAGGAAGACTTTTGAGTTAGGGTCCAAGACAGCAGGCGTGGCATGTTCTAAGTGCTTAGCACAGGTGGGGAGAATGGGTAAGACAGGCCCTTGCTCTCTTGGAACTCACTTTGTAGACTAGGCTGTTCTCACGCTTGCCTCTGCCTCCGGAGTGCTGGGATTGAAGACCTTTTCCACAATGCCTGGTTTACTTGATTAATTCTTTTTTTTTCCTTTTTTTTAATTTTTCCATTCAAAAATTTCCACTTCCTCCCCTTCTCCCATTCCCTTCCCGCTCCCCCACTAACCCTTCTCCCTCCCTCCCCCTCCATCCTTAAGAGAGTGCAGGGTACCCTGCCCTGTGGGAAGGGCAAGGCCCTCCCCCCTCCATCCTGGGCCTAGGAAGGTGTGCATCCAAATAGACTAGGGTCCCAAAAAAGTAAATACATGCAGAATAGACAGGTCCCCGTGCCATTATCGATGGCCTCTCAGTTCGCCCCCATTGTTAGCCACATTCAGAGAGTCTGGTTTGATCACATGCTTGTTCAGTCCCGGTCCAGCTGGATTGGGTGAGCTCCCAATAGATCAGGCACACTGTCTCAATGGGTGGACCAGCCCCTCTTGGTGTCCTGCCTTTCTTGCTCATCTTCTCCCTCCTGCTCTTCAACTGGACCTGATTAATTCTTAAGGGAGGACACAATACTATATAATGCTCAAAGCCTACGATGGGGGTAACATCATCAGTGACTTCCAAGATTGCCAATCCCTGTCCAGCTCTGACAGTATAAGCAGAATGCTGTCAGTGCTGTGTTTAAAGTGTATAGTATGCCCAGCAAGACTGTGCAGCAGGAAAAGTGTCTGGCCTTGAAAGCCTTAAGGCCTGAGTTTGGTCCCTGGATTCCATAGGTTGATGGAGAGAACCTGCTCTCAAAAGTTGTCCTCTGATCTCCCAAACATGTCCCGTGGTACCCGACATCCACATACATAATAATAACAACAATAAAGTAAGGCATATAGGTGCCTAGAAAGTTAACAGAAGTGGCTTTGGAGCGCTGCTGTTCACTGCTCTGTAGAAATGCTGTTAGAGCCAGGTCAGTCAATATTATAGAAGTGTTCACACTCACTGTTTCAGGGACTGTATAATGACATAATGTATAGTTACTGAAGTTCTAGTATTATTCATGTGATCTTTTTTTCTGCACTAGACTTGTTAAATATGCATTTATTCCTAAAGAAATTATTCTCCACATGACTTTATTATGTCCCTTATAGTTTCTCCATGTGATCTTCGACTTACCAATTTTGTTTCAATGCTTCATGTAAATCCTTTAGGAGCTAAAGACATAAGCCTGGAGCTCTCTGGCTTCTTCATGTTTGTATCTTTTGACTCACACTAGAGGGAACTCGGGTTTACCTGTTTTATAGGTATTTCTTCAACACCGATAATGAACATGCTTCTGGTTTTGCTCTAGCTGTTATTTTTGGATGGTATTTCCCATCTGTGGTCATTGACGGGGTTTCAGTTTCCAGTAGTGCTCCTCGCCTCTGCTCTCCTCTTACCCCGTGCTCAGAAGACTGTCACATTAACTCAGCTGCTGGGTTTCCACAGTTCCCACTACATAAGCAGTGCCACTGCTGTCCCCTCTTACAAGGGACACAGTGAAATTGTTGAACTTGTCTTTGACTGTTCTGTTTTTTCCTTAAGTTTTTTTTTATTAAATATTTTTATTTGTAACGGGCAAGTAGTAGTTCTGTTTGTCTGTGGATTTTTCTGCTTTGAGTGTGAAATGTCCCCAACAGGTTCCTGTTCTTAGACATTGAGTCTGCAGCTGGTAATGCTGTTTTGAGGCTTTGGAACCTCTAGGAAGTAGGGCCTACATGGAGGAAGTGGGTTGTTGGGGAAGGGGTACATTTTAGAGATTATAGCTTGCTCCACTTGTCTTCTCCTAGTTCCTGCTTCTGGTCAGCCCAGTGTTGTATCCTTTTCCTGCTGCTCCGGTGCCATGACTGGCCAGGATGGCCTGTACACTCAGATGGTGTAGTTGTTTATTCACCGCACTAAGAAAAGAAATTAATAACAGAATTATAATATGCCATTTTTAAGTTTAAAACCAGGCTATTTAATAGATCTGTTACTTCATATACTTAGTACAGAATGAATGTCCATTATATTATGATTCTCTCTCTCTAGTGTGTGTGTGTGTGTGTGTGTGTGTGTGTGTGTGTGTGTGTGTGTGTATGTGTGTGTGTGGAGACAAAGGATAATTTTCGGGAGTCAGTTCTTTTTCTTCCCCCCTGTCTTGGGGCAGAGTCTTGTTTTTACGTGCTGGGTACTATGGACTGACTGGCCAGTGAGTGTCTGGGCAGTTCTCCAATGTCTGTCTCCCATCGTGTTGTAGGAGTGCTGGGGTACAGAATGCACAGAAGTGTATCACCACTTCTGACTTTTCCATCGATTTTGGAGGCTGAACTCAAGTTTTTAGGCTTCCATAGCAAGTTGGGTTTCTTTCTTTTTTTTTTTTTTTAACTTGCTGAGCCATCCTACGGACCTACATTGGTTTTTACTAATACATATCATTTTATGCAATGGAGCATTACCATTCTGTCAAATTCTTTGGNTTTTCCATCGATTTTGGAGGCTGAACTCAAGTTTTTAGGCTTCCATAGCAAGTTGGGTTTCTTTCTTTTTTTTTTTTTTTAACTTGCTGAGCCATCCTACGGACCTACATTGGTTTTTACTAATACATATCATTTTATGCAATGGAGCATTACCATTCTGTCAAATTCTTTGGTCAATATTTTCCCTTTTCCCACGGACTTCCTCCTTAGCTCTAGTAATAATCATTTAGCTTATTGCTAGAATTTCACGTTTGTAGATTCCCTGTAATGTAAGACCTTGCAGCATTTCTTTTCCCATGTCTGACTCACTTAGATTGCACAGTGTCCTCCATGTTTACATATGCATGAACAGTATTTCATTTTGAGACAAGGTCTAATGTAACCTAGGCTACCCTCAGATTTACTGTGCAGTTGTGCTATGAACTTCTAATCGTCCTGCACCTACCTGCTAACTGGTGACATTACAGTTATGTATCACCACACTCAGGTGGACACATTTGTGTGTCACTTACCTGAGGACACGTACATACCCCGTTGACCCTTTGAATACTGCGGCAACGTCTGAGAGTGCAGATGCCTACTTGGTTACTGACTACAGTTCTTTTGAATATATATCTGTAAGTGGATCACAGGATCATTTAGTACTTCTGTTTTCTGAGGAGCCACTACAGTTTTTCTGAAGTGACTGTATTATCGTTCCTACCAGCAGTAAGTGCTAGGGCTCCTATTTCTTGCTACCAAACATCTTGCTGAGACCCTTTTCTACATCTGGGTAGAAACTGTGTTGGCAAGGGAAAGCTCTTCAGGTGCTAATTATGTATTCTTGTATTCCTGGGCTTTTGACAGAATGCGTGGTGGTTGCAGGTGGGTGCTCTCTTGTGCAGTCCTTGTGTTGTGGGATTCTCATATCTACATATGTAACAGCTCTTGCACAGGCTAGGATGTTTGCATTCTTTAGATTTTTGCAGCTACAGCAGTCAAGGCCTATGATCCTCGGAAGGCCTTCTGCCCTTCAGACCTCAGCTTTGCATCCTGTTCCTCTTGTTCTTATCATGGCCTCTTCTGAACTTTCCAGCTCTCTCTTTTAGGCTGTCAGGTACCGCCTGCTGTTTGCTTCACTGCACCACTCGCTGCTCTGCTGTCTGAGATGCCACTTTCTTTATACCAGCCCATATGGCTAAGAAAGTAGGTAAGAGGTGGCCCCTGAAGAGAAATCATTTATAGGACCTAATGTTGCAACAGGAGGAAAGGCTCAGGAGGGTGGCTCCCAGCCAACTCTCTTAGGTCAGCCTGAGTGGCCGGCTTGCTTCTGCAGCCAGAGGAAGGATATTTGCACTAATTACAGCAGACCTCACATGCAAATGAAGCTTTGTATTTCGGTCTTCAATAGCAGTGATAGTAATCCTTTGGATAGGTCATCAGGGGAAGTGCTTCCCATCAGGCCTATGTGGGAATGGTTGTAGGATCATCTAGGACTCATCAAGGCTTGTGGTAGTGAAAAGTCTGGTATAAACTATTGGAAATAGTGCTGGCTGAGGCTGTATATCCAGGAGCTATAGGTATATTTTATGCTATGATGGTTTGAATGAGAACGGCCCCCATAGGCTTGTATGTTAGAATGCTTGGTCCTGAGTGAATGGAATTGTTTGGGAAGGCCTAGGAGGTGTGGCCTTGGTGGAGGAGATGTGTCACTGGGAATGGGCTTTAAATTTTCCAAAGCCCATGCTATGCTCAGTCTGTCCTTGTCTCTGCCTCTGTCTCCTTTTCAGATGTGCTCTCAGATGATGGTATGTGAAGGAGGGTTCATCTGTATTTCTGTGCTTTGATTGGTTAAATAAAAAAGCTGCCTGGGCCATTTGATAGGGCAGGACTTAGATAGGCGGGGAAAAGAAAAGAGGACGCTGGGAAGAAGACTGGGTCAGAGCCAGTCTCCATGAAGCTCCCGCCGCAGATGGATGTATCTTAGAAAAGTCCGGTAAGATCACCACCTTGTGGTGACATACAGACTTTTATAATGGGTTAGTTTAGATGTGAGAGGTAGCCAAGAAAAGGCTAGAGATAATGGGCAAAGCAGTATTTGAATTAATACAGTTCTCCTGTGGTTATTTCGGGCATAAGCAAGCAACCAGTGGTTGAGCAGGCCAGCGGCTGGCGGCTGGGGAACACAACATGCACCTCTCCACCCATTTACAACAGGTAGACAGTGAGGAGGCCGCTTGTTGGTCCCCGGCTGCTCAGCCCCAAAATAATCACACAGAAACTGTATTATTTAAACCAGTGCTTGGCTCATTAGCTCTAGCTTCTTATTGGCTAACTCTTACATATTAATTTAACTCATTTCCATTAATTTGTGTATCGCCACGAGACTATGGCTTACTGGGAAAATTTCTGGCATCTGTCTCCTGCGGGGCTGCATGGCTTCTCTCTGACTTTGCCTCCTTTCTCCCAGCATTCAGTTTAGTTTCCCCACCTACCTAAGTTCTGCCCTAATCAACAGGTGAAGGCAGATTCTTTATTAATGAATGGTATTCACAGCATACAAAGGGGAATTCTACATAATTAGTGTATCTGTGCCATTGACTAACTTTCTGAAGCTAAGCAAGCCCCCCATTAAATGCTTTATTTTATAAATTGCCTTGGTCATGGTGTCTCCTCACAGCAATAGAACAGTAACTAAGACATATGGTTCTCTAAGACATATACGATGTGTCTATGTTGTATGCTGGTGTTGGAATAAAGTCTGGCAGACTGATAGTCCTTTTGTTTAGGCAGCCAGGGCAATTCTAGTAGCTACTAATGAGGGAGTCAGATTGTCCCATGCCCCAGAGTCTCTGCTTATTTACAGAAAAAATGAATACCACAAGATCCCTTCTGTTGTCATGTTGGGTGCTTGATGCCAGGGGCCTTTGTCCATAGTTAACATTTGGTATCTAGTCCAGGCCACCATGAACTGGACAGTCCCTAGTCTTTCTTTTATGAACTGTACAAGCCTGTTTAAAATGCAAGGTCCAAAGGTGAGCAACAAGACCAAGATTAACAGAGGTCCTAAGAGGTAGGAAATTAAGGTGGTTAGTCAGGGGGAAAAATTAAACCAAGACTCAAACCAGCTTTGATTTGTTTCTCGTTCTCTTTTTCATTTAGCCAGTCTTTCTCAGACTTTGGCCATTGAGTCTTTAACGACTTCTGAATGGCCCACATAGAAACAACATTCTTCCCCTACCTAGTACTATACATAGTCCACCCTGTTGAAGGAAAGCAAGGTCAAAACACGTTGGTTTTGTAGGACTACTTCAGCTAGTGAGGTTAAGGAGTCCTGTAAATGGGAAATGGCAGTTTTCATTCTTTCTATGTCTAGGTCTGTGGTTGCACTCAAATCAGAGCATTGTCTTCTTTGGGTGACCAAAGCAGCCATCCCTGTCCCTATTCCAGCCTAGTTAGCTCCTCACAATATACTGAAGGTAAGGGAGGTGATGGGTTCCCTCTTAACAAGCCTAGGAGGCGGTTTTCCAACTTAGTGAGCATCTCAGTGTCTGATCTTACTAACACAGAAACCTTTAATGCAATCAAGAGTACCTAGATTTGTACAAGGTGAGTCCAGTGAAGCAAGCCCACAGAGTATCATTATGAGGAATTAAGTAATCTTGGGTATTAGGCATGTTTAAAGTCTGATTGCAGAGTACTTGTGGTTTTTCTGGTACGCACCCCAGGCAAGGCCCCTTTCCAGTAACATATTGAAGAGTTAGTTGGGCCTTAGACTGCCAACAACATAGGCTGGGTTCAGTGGTGTTAGTTCCTGACACTGTGGCCCCCTCATAGTATGGACGGACTGTATCGTAACAAAGCCAGCAAATGGTGGCCAATTTTGGCCTAGAAGTGTTCGATACAGAGAGAACTTGGTCTAGGAGGATGGGGAGGGGGGGCTGAATTTCTTGGGATACCCTGGAGTAAGGCCTGCATCTGGGTTGGTTAGGTGAGCTGCAATAGAAGGGGGGCCCGTAGTGGGAGGGATTACAATAGAAGGGATTGTAACTAGAGGAGATTTAGTAACTGGTGTCAGCACTTGGTTGGACCCCACTGCTGAACATTTTGGGGTGACCACCTACAGCTGGATACCCCGGAGCTTTTCCGTATCCCTAAGGGCGAGACAGCTGCTTTTGTCATAAAGCCTAGTGCCCCAAATTAATCCCTCTTGCCAGTGTTCAGCTGCCTTTCCTTTTGTGGTAAAAGTAATCTTGATCAGGTTACAATGACCACAGGTTCCTCAAGGGCATAAGCGTGAGAAAACTTTTTTTGGGGGGGGGGGAGGTTTTTTTTGGGACAGGGTTTCTCTGTAGCTTTGGGGCAAAGAAACTCTTTATGGAAATTAGGTCATCTGATCTTGCAGTTGGCCATCAGATGTGTCTGGTAGACACACGGTCCCAGGATTTACAGTAAAAATCCTTGGTCCCTTCGCAATTTGTTTGCTGTTGGGTCCTTTCTATGTGACCAGGACATACATGGAGGTAAAATCTTTGGAGAAGTGCATTTACATATTGCTTGGATTCATGGCTAATAAGGGGAGCATGACAAACAGGTCAAAGAGTATACTCAGATCAAAATACAAATCTGGGAACCAGGACCAAAGGGAGCAACTCTGGGACTTGAGTTCAAAGTCCTCACAGTGACCAGGTCATAAACTTCCCAGTTCTGATTGACTGGATGGGAAGGGTTTGAGGGGACACCGCACTGACCTGCAGAAGCAGGGTAATTGTGAACAGGGTCCGAGGAAGCAGAGTCTCTTGCGGTATCTTATCTGGAGTTTGAGGGGATTGTCGGGCCCTGGATGCCTCCCATCCGTAGCCCTGATAATCCTCTTTGAAAGTGAAGAGATTAGTAAATCGAGCATGCGTGTAGTGGATCCATATGGTGTGTCAGTCAATCTTGATGGCGGTAGGCGTGGTCAGTAGAATAATGCAGGGTCCCATTCACTGAGCTTCTAGAAACTTTGGGTTGTCCTCTTGACATAGACCCAGTCTCCTGCGTGGAACCTATGAGGTTCACGGGGTGTGGGGACACCTGAGCCTTAAAGTGCTCTAAGCTTAGGCCAGATTTGCTTGTGAACCCATTGAACCCTTTTCAAGGCATCCGAAAGATCCTGGTCGTTCAATTCAGCCAGGATTTCTTCCTGTAAAGACAGGATAATAGGTGAGAGTTCCCGTACAGGATGTCAAAGGGGGTTAGTCCCATTTGGTATGGGGAATTTCTTACCCAGAATAGGGCAAAGAGAAGAGGAGTCTGCACCAGTCTCTGAGATTTATTTATTTATTTACTTGTTTATCTATTTATTTATTTATTACCTATTCTGAGCTGTGGGGTTGGTAAGCTCTGATGTACCTGGGTCACAAAAGCTGGTTCATTATCTTGTCTGACCTTATTAGTAGGGAATACATACCTGGACAGAATTTCTTCTATCAGTTTCTTGGCCACTACCTGTGCCATTTTGTGCTTAGTTGATAAGGCCTTGACCTATTCTAAAAAAGTGTCTATAAAGACGAGACACTTAACAACGTACGTGCCAGGTTTGATCTCAGTAAGTCTGTTTCCCAATAGGTCCCAGGTTTCTTGCCCCAAAAATGGTTCCAGGAATTGGGGATGGTGTTGGTGAGCTGGCAGGCCTTGCAATTGGCTACTATGACTTCTGTGATTTTATAGCCACTTTTGATTTTATTTCCGACTGTCAAGAAGATCTTGCACTCTTCATAACCCCCTCTGTGAGGAGCAATGGATGGAGAAGCTTTTTCTCAGGTGTTCAGTAGGATGACTTTGCTGTCAGCAGTTTTCCACCATCCTTCCAGGCACTGATCTTGAATCAAGGACAAGTCATCCTCGGTATGTCCTGGGTTTGTAGGCAGGCAAGGTGCCCCTGGGTCCACCAATATTGGAGCAACCATTAAGGAATCCGGCTGTTGTGCCACCTGCTGGGCGGTCTTATTGGCCAGATTATTTCCTTTGGGAATGGGTCCTGTTTGGTTTTGGTGGCCAGGGAAGTGGATATAGCTAACTTTTTTTGGTAGCCAGAGGACCATAGGAGGGCCACAATTTCATCCTTGTTTTTGGTGCCTTGTCCTTCTGCTTCCTTATATATTGCCCCATTAGCATATACTGTGGCAAAGGCAAATTGGCTGGGTTTTTTTTTTTTTCTGCTTTTGTCCTAGTTCTAATGCTTTGGTTAGGGCCACCCACGCTGTCCATTGTGCGGAGGTCCCAGCTGGCAGGGATTCTGCCCATATTACGTTTTCTGTAGTGATAACTACTGGCCCTGCTTACCTGCGACCGTCCTGTATGAAGCTGCTGCCATCTGTATACCGTGGCTTCTCGTAGGCAATGGAGTATCCTGCAAGTCTGGTCTAGTGCTATGTGCATGAGCCAGGATTCTGGAGCGAGCAGTCTTGTAGTGGTGCTTGCAGGTCAGGGTCAGGCAGCAAAGTGGCTGGGCTTAGGGCTGAAGGTATCTATCTACTAGGTTATTTTGACAGGGTTCAACAACAAAGTCTGGTAATGAGTCATTCTGGCATTACTAAGCCTTCGGTGGACTGTGGGGGGGGGCTGCTTAAGGACTCCCTCAGTGCATGGGGGTGGTTGTAATGAGATTTTGCCCAAGGATCAACTTATCAGCATCCTGATCAGTTGATGAGCCACTGCCACTATTATGCGGAGGCAGGGTGACCAGTGCCAATAGGGGTTCCAATTTCTTTGACATGTAAGCCCCAGGCCACTGCCAGGGGCCTAATGTCTGAATCAGAACTCCTTTAGCTGTTCCTTTGCTTCCATCCATATATTGGGGGAATGATTTGTTCACACGTGGCACGCCCAGTTGCCAGGGCTAAGAGCAGCCTCTGTTTTAGTTTTTCAAAAACAAACTGGTGAGTCTTAGTCTAAGTAAAATCTCATATCATTCTTGGTACAGTGGTTTAAGCCAGTTTGACAAAGCCTGGGATCCATAGACCACAGAAGCTCGGGAAGCTCAAATAGTCTCTCCACTTGTCTAGCAGTAGTAGGCATTGGAGTTTTAAGCACAATCTCTTTTCACACATCTGAGAGTCAACATTGTCCTTCTTTTAGGATGTACCCCAGGTACATTACCTGTTGTCAGCTTTCTTGGCTTACACATGGTAACCCATGTCTCCTAGAGTTTGTAGCAGTCTCACAGTCCCATTTAAGCAGGTCTTTCAGTATGCAGGTGTAGCAGTAAGTCATCAATATATTGTAACAAACATATCTCTGGGTTGTCTAGTACTCATCCAGGTCCTCATGAATCCTTGTGGCAGTCTGGCCCAGGCCAGCTGACCACTAATCCCAATTTCTGAGCCATGTCATTCAAAGGCAAAATATTGCTGGCTTTTGTGAGCCAATGGCCACCTGAAATAAGCATCTTTTAGATCCAAAACAGTATATAGTTGCTAGTCTGGGGACAGTGAGCTGAGGAGAGTATGTCCGCTTTATACTGTGGGCTGATGTTAACTAACTACCCTCCTGTTGACCTCAGCCAGTCTTGGACCAGTTTGTTGGTATGAGGGTTCTTGAAGGGCATCAGGGGCATCATGCTCCAGGCTTATTGCACGGGAGGACGCCCAAGCCCTGTAGCCTACTGTTGTGAGGTGTGGTGCTCTTTTTTGCCTCTAAGGGCTTGGGGTGTTGACTGACTTGACTGGGTCTACCCTACCTTTATTTCCACATAGGTGAGGGGGCTATGTGCTGCCATCCCCATTCTCCCTGTCTCAGCTCAGACCAGTGGGAATTTCTGTAGCCGTTGGCTTAACTGGGGGTCAGGTTCTGGGCTACTTGGTGCAATCTGTATTCTTCAGTTAGACTGCTAGTTACTAGTACACAAATAGGTCTTTCTTTCTCATTGAGTAACGTAGCTCCGTTGTCAGAAAAGTGTATTTGGGCTTTCATCAATGTATTTGTTAACAAGTCACAGCCCAATAAGGGATATGGGCATTCTGGAATTACCAGGAATAAATGGGATACCTGACCTGTCCCTAAATCCACCATTCTTTGGGTCATCCATGAGTAGGGCTTAATTCCAGTCTCACCCTGTACCCAGGTGTTCTTATTTCTCATGGCCCCATCAGTTCTTCATAATACTGAATTTTGGGCTCCTGTGTCCACTATCAAGTTGATTGGTCTCCCCTCTGCTCTTAGGATTTCTGTGGGCTCTGTGGGGGGGGACCCGACTCCCCTCATTCTTGTCCTTGTCATGTTGATTGACGATTTTGGTGCTACCATTAGCCCTCTTTTGGGGGCACTCTCTGGCCCAGTGCACCTCTTCCTTGCAATATGCTCGTTGGTTCTTTCTTAACCGGGGCCTTTTCCAATTACCTTTCACTTTTTCTTCCTCTACATGTCACCAAACGTCGCCGTTGCCTTCTGCGCTCTTCATTTCCACAGTAGCAGCAAGTGGACCATTGGCAAGATGTTGGTTTTTGCTTCTCTCCTTCCTAAGGTTCTCTTCCTGACTTTCTCTCTGGTAGTAAACCCTTTCTCCCGCCTCCTTTAAATCCCTGGTACTCTTCTCGTAGTCTCAAGATTTCGAAGTTTTCTCCTTACGTCAGGGACTGACTGATGAACGAAGCCAGAGTTAGTGTGGTGGCACTCTATCTTTGACTCTCTGTTGTAGGAAGTGTATCGTCTAAATGCTTATTTGAGTTGTTCGACAAATGCCACTGTGTTTTATTTGTCTTCCTGTCTCATGTTGTAGTCCTTAGACAAATTTGGGGGCCACCTAGCAGCTGCCGTGAGACTTGCCAGCAGAGTCTGGCAATAGACCAAGAGGAACTCCCTACCTTCGGTAGTGTTGTAATCCCAATGCGAGTGAGTCAGGGGGAACCATTCTTCAATAAGAGCAGGAATACTGGTGGGTTCTCCTGTGGGGCCTGGAACCAATTTCCCCTCCTCCAACTGGATTCTTTCCCTCTCTTCAGTTGTGAAGAGGATCTGGAGGAGTTTTTGACAATCATCTCTAGTGGGCTGGTGGGTAAATAGAACAGTACTGAAAAGGTTAATGAGGTCTCAGGAGTTTTCAGGCTAGATTTGTGCCTGCCGGTTATAAAGACCCTGGTGGAAAATGGACAATAGAGCCATTAGATCCAGCTGGTCAGAGGGACAGGACAGCCAGCTGTGCCTGTTCAAAGTCAGGGGTGTTGGCCCTGTGGCTGTGGGTGCCTAGGGCTGGGCTGATGCCCTGAGTCCCAGGTAGAGGGTCATCTGGTTGTGGGGCAAATGGGCCAGATGGTCCTGTGGGTGAATAAGATGGGGGAAGTCTTCTTCTGAACTACCACCCTGGAAGATCTCTGGTTTTGATGCCAGAGAGGTCTTTGGTCCCTTCTCAGCAGAGATGGCAAGAATCTTGACCAGTCAGAACAGAAGGGGCTTAACCCAAGGGAGAGGATCCTCCACCAGATTCCCCTAAACAGCTCTGGAAGAAAGCTAACTGGTCAGGGCGGCCAATTCGGGGACAGCAGATAACGATTTCAACCACCCTGATGATGTTGAGATCAAAGGTTCCCGTGGGGTGGGGATGGGGCATCCTACATTGAGGGTTGGCTGTTCAGAGCTGCAAATTTTGACAAATTTCTTTTTGTTTTAATATCAACAGATTTATTGTGGGCACGAGTGACCATGTCCTTTCAGTGAGTCAGAAGGTCTAGGGGAGAAGAGGAGGGCTGTCCCATTGTGTCCATCACAGATACATATTTACAGAGAATAGAAACAAAAATAAAAGATCACAGAGAACAGACAAGGTTTTTGACTTTACAGAGTTTCTTTTTCAAGGTCTTATTGTGGGCTCAGCTCTCTCACTGCCGACACACCCAAAGTCTATCAGTTTCTGAGGCATTTTGTCATCCTCAAGCAAAATTTTGGGCACTCCATCCTCAAGTAGGACAAACGTAGGACTCCTCCATCCCCAAGGTCCAGAATGTCAGCTGGACCTTTGCAGTCAACAGCTTCCTAGCGCATCCACTCTAGCCATAATTTGACTGCTCATAGACCGACCTAGGCACATCTTTAAAAAGGAAGTGAGTAGATTGACAGCAAGTAAATTCACAGTGCACAGAGTTGAAGAAAACGAAAGTTGAGTCCCTTGCTTAACCATTTCCTCATTCAGGTGATTCCTTTCACCCCAGTTCTTAGGACACGTCTATTAACTGGCTCATGGCTTTGATGTTGTAGGTAATCTTCAGATATTCTCTGTTTCCCTTGTGCCAGTTGGTCTGGCTCCTCCTGCTCTTGCTGCTTCCAAGTGGGGACTGGAATCTTCCACTCTGGGCACGGTTGGCTTCAAGGTGTACCAGACTGGTTCACCCTTCTGAGTGCCTGGGTCAGCAAGTAGGCTGGTTTATTGGCAGAGCAGACAGACAAACAAATAAGATCTCTTACTGGTAAGCCATGAGCCCTGTGGTTTGAGGGCCCAGGGGTTTGCAGGGGATCCCGGATGAGCCCCCAAATGTTATGCCTGTTTCATGAACCCCCCCCGCAAGACGGCCACTCAGAGTCCGAATCCAATACAAACACAACAGGGACTTCACTGAAGCAGGTCTGGACCTGGACCACATCTCAGCAACCCAGCACAGTGGGAATCAGAGAGCAGCCCTGTGTGTACAGAGAGCAGGCTTAATAAAGGGAAAGAACTGCAAGCAGGACGAGATATCTGAAAGTACAGCTGAACAGTCAGTTGCTTAAGTTAGCTGAATGGTCTCTGCCCTAGGTAAGACTCCGGGCCTACATGCAGACACAGTTTTTGGTTTTTCTAGCTCTGAGCTGTATTGAGTGAAAGGCGACTCTCTAGTCACTGGCTTTCTGTAAGGTGGTGCTTAACAAAATGGAGTTAGTCTAATTTTATTCTTGGAACCCAGTGTTGCCTATAGTAGATTTTTCAAAGTAGAAGTGCCGCTCCTGGGTTTTGAGGTGGTTTGAGAGTCGTCTTAAGTTGTATGTAAAAATTTTGATTTGTTTGCTTTTGCAGTAGAAGGTTCATAAATTTGGTGAGACCATAGAGAAGGGTTGATGCCAAAAAAAAAAAAATGGGAGAGGAAATCACTAGTCTACAGAGAAAGATCGTTAAGGCTCTAGAAAGTGCCAGGTGTGGGTAAAATTTCACCATGTATGCCTTTAGCGAAGCTGTTTATGGTTCCACTTTGGGCCTAGGTCTCATTTTGTGTTCTCCCAGAGTCCTTTGCAGTACAACACTCTATCCTTTAATGAATGATTTTGCTGTAAAATGTGAACATAGTGATAGATGGCCTTCCTTCCTTGTTGACTGACTGTGATGTTTAGTAATGAAACATTATGAAACATTTCTGCCAGTGAATAGTGGTAGTTTATTTTTTAATACTCGCCCCTCTCTCAGCAAGAGGTGGGCTGGAGATGGCTCAGCAGACCCAGCAGATTACAGTACTGACTGCTCTGGCTGAGGATCCTAGGGGTTTGGATTCCATGGAGGCACACAGCCATCTATAACTTCAGGTTCAGGCCCCTGCATGTTCATGTACACACACATACACACGGAGTTGTGGAATATTAGCTTAAGATGTGTTGTATTCAAATGTTTATGCTGTGGAATATTTGTTTAATGATGCGAAGATGTGTTTCATTTTTGTAACTCTGTGAAACTGTTTTACTTTGCCTGCCTAAAACACCTGATTTGTCTTAGAAAAGAGCCAAATTGCCAATAGCTAGGCAGGAGAGAGTTTAGGCAGGGCCGCCAGACAGTGAATAAAGAGGAGAAGAATGAGAAGAGGGAGGAGTGAGATTGAAGCAGAGGAGAACACCAGGGGCCAGCTTTCTAGCACCACAGCCAGCTAGGGAGTAAAAAGGAAAGAGGTGGCGTAGAACAGAGAAAGATAAAAGCCCAGAGGCAAAAGGAAGATGGGACAATTTAAGTTTAGAAAAGCTGGCTAGAAATAAGCTAAGCTAAGGGTGGGCAGTCACAAGTAAGAATAATTCTCCGTGTATTTATTTGGGAGCTGGGGGTGGGCCCCAAAATCTAACAACAACAAAAAAAATACCACACCACATAAATAAAATTAAAGCAAAACAACAACAAAGTTACTGCTTGAGACCTGCTTCAGTGGGGTTCAGGTTCTAAAGAGGATGTGTAGAAGGACGTACTGACAATGGACAGGACCTGAGGGTGAATCAGGATGGGCTCCAGCAGCCTTCAATTGAAAAAAGATTACACATTTTATGCTCCCTATTTGCATCTAAGGATTAAACTGGAGATAAGGTGCCCTTGAGCTGGGGTGAGGCTTGTGAACAGGGATTGAGGAATCTAGCATTGACCTTGACAACAGACCCTAGTCCTCTTGCTAGAGATCAGATTGACTGCTTCCTCAAGCAGGACCTTTTGCTCAAGTCCCCAGGAAATGGAGACCCTAATCCAAATGTTTGACCTTGGGAAAAGGACTTCTCAGAGCAGACACTTGACTACAATTTCTGTCTTACTATAATAGGCCTGTTCCTCTGTAATGCTCCCAAAAGGGAAGGTCCTGATGTCTTACTCTTTTTCTGATTTCTTTGTATTTACTAACTTAACTTTTGCCTTTAATGGCCTCAGGCTCTGGATCTGAATTGTAGGAATCTCTAACATTCCTGTTCTTAGTGTAATGTATTGGAATTCCTGGTTCCATGTGGTGATGATTTTTTTTTCCAAAGAACAATTTTGTTTAGAGAGGCTAGCATTGTACATAGTTTTATCTTTATCAAAGGCCATGCAGAATTTCCCAAAGGGAAAGGCATTAATACTGAGAATCGTTAGAAATGAAAGTAAAAGGGTGCTGTGGGAGTATGGTCTGCAGTCTTGCAGTGCTGGAACTTTTGTCAGCATCAATGGTCACCATGTCGTCCAAAGAAACCACACATCT
>JAQHUG010000156.1:1352705-1364491 GCA_028555095.1 Dicrostonyx torquatus
CTCTTTTAAAATTGTTTGGTAAGTGCCACATTAGATACCAACAGATGCTGCTTCTCTGTCTAATGTAATCATTTAAAATCCCGTTTTGAGAAGTGATTCATTCTTTGAGTACAAAATGAAAAAGTTGACAGATGTGTTGGGTATTGGGGTAGCGCAAAGATGAGGGACAGACCACCAAAGTCTATTAAACCAGAAGCAAACTTTATTCTAGAAAAAGAGAAAAAAAATTCCATGGGGCACCAAAAACTTACCAGCTATAGCTGTGACCACAGCCAGAGATGGGCTTGCATGGCTGTGGCCATGGACTGTTTCCGACCTCTCCCCCCTTTTTATAGCAAGAAGCAAGCATTAGGCATGAACAGAATAATTTTTACAGTCTCAAGGTTAAAAAAAAAAGCAATAATTTCCATTTTACAGGGTTTTTTCAGTTAGACTAGTGTTTTTATTTAACCAGTTGCTTCTCTGTGGCACTTCCTGATGGTGTTTATTAAAGCTCTACCCTCCCCCAATACTTCCAGTTTTGCGTAGCAGGAAGGGGTATGGAACAGTGCACAACCAAAAAGTCGGGTACATCAGTTGCTGGTCATGAGTGGCTGGGGGGTTTGCAGAGGGCTGCTTCAGCTATGCAGACAGAGCTATGGGTTGTAAAGCAAAGTAACCCACTGTTAACAGTTAATCCTTAAGCTGCTAAAAAAGCTGCTGACAGTCTGCTCTCATTCTCTTAGGCGTACAACTTTAATTTCTTTATTTCTACATTCCTATTTCTGGAACCTACATTTCTGTATCATTCTTGGGCTCTTCAGATGTACTTAGAGATTATGTCACTTTAAAATTAAAACAGCCGGTGGTGGCGCACGCCTTTAATCCCAGCACTCGGGAGGCAGAGGCAGGCGGATCTCTGTGAATTCGAGACCACCCTGGTCTACAAGACCTTGTTCCAGGACAGGCTCCAAAGCCACAGAGAAACCCTGTCTCGAGATCCCCCCCGCCCCCCCCCCAAAAAAAAGTAAAACAAACCTAGGAACTGGAGAGATGGCTCAGTGTTTAAGACACTTTCTATTCTTCCTAAGGACTCAAGTTTTGTACCCATGTCAGGTGGCTCACATCTGCCTGGAACTCCAGCTGCAGGATATCTGATGTCTTCTGGCTTCCCCAGGTAGTTAGGTGTTTTAGTTAGGGGTTTTTTTGCTATGAAGAGACACCATGACAATGACAACTTTTATAAAGGAAAACATTTAATTGGGACTAGCTTATAATTCAGATGTTTACTCCATTATCAGCATGGTGGGATGCAGGCAGACATAGTGCTGGAGAGGTAGCTGAGAGTTCTACACATGGATGGGCAGGTGGTCTGGAAGAGAGAGACTCTGGGCCTGGCTTGAGGATCTGAAACCTCAAAGCCCATTCCCAGTGACATATTTCTTCTAACTAGGCCACACTCCCAGTAGTTCCAATGTTTATGAATCTGTTTGGGAGGGACATTTTCATTCAAACACTAGCATCTTTGAAATCTGAGTTGATCTTGATAGAGAATTTTAATACATCATACTAAATATACTATGTAAGTTGTGTATAGTCATGAGATTCAATTCAGAGACACTCGTGGGTCAGTTTCTGAATTGTGAATGCCAGGCAAAGAAGGAAGTTGAAAATGAAAGACTTGTGTTCCCAGAAAAGTGATGCCAGCGAACCCTGGTAATATTGATCCCTGTTCTTGTTAAGGTAGGAAATCAATCTAGGGCTTCTGTGCCCTTAAGAGTCACTAAGGAACCCTCTGACCAGAGGGCAGAGTCACCCTGCATGGTGTCCTAATTGTGTTGAAGTATTTCATTCAGCTGTCATTTATTCAAATTCATGATGAGATGAATGGTCTTTGCCCCCTCTATCTCCCTAATGAAATAGTAATCTGTGTTTCAGTATCCTTTCCCATAGAGATATTCTGTGTAGTGTTATTGCAATGAAGAGATGTCAGTCTGCTCTTAACTTCCAGAAGTCTCATTCTGGAAACTTTTATTTCTTAAGCATCTAGACATTCCTTTCAAGAGTTTTTTTTTTTTAATTTATTTTTATTTTTAAGCATTTGTGTGCATGGTGTTCCAGTGCTAAGCATTAAACTTGTTAATAAAAACTAATTGTGTCAATATTTATTATAACAAAATTAAAAAATCAGAGCAGTGGTTGTGTTTGTGCATGTGTTAAAACAGTGAATCTGGCTTTTTTAAGTTTGGGAGTCTAGGCTGGCCTTGAGCTCATGAACCTTTATCTTTTGCCTTCTTGGTGTAATTACAGAAATGCATTGTCACCATGCCTGGCTCCTTTTTGTTTTTGCATTTTATGTTTAGGGTTTATGTAATATACATATTATTAGACTTAATATTTGATTTAATTAAATATTTTATTACATTAAATATTTAAAATGTATACCATGTAAAATTATTAGCTTCCAAGATGAGAAATTTTAAGTCATTAAACTAGGATTACTCTTATTAGAAATGTGACTAAGTGATTTAGAGCCATACTTTGAATCAGAAAGGCTCGATACTGAAATGCTACCATCTCATTCTCCAGATCAGCACTGTCCTATAAGCCAGTCACCCGACAGCTGCCTATAAGAGCTGCCGCAGGTAGCTGTTAGGCACATGTAATCTGACTAAGTTGACTAATTGAATTTTAAATTGCATGTAAGTATGATCAGTTAATATCTGGATATGTGGTCATGGTCACCATGTAGGACCAGTACTAGTTAATTTAAATTCCCAGCCCCAGTTTTCTAACTTCCATGGTTACAAGAATTAAGTGAAATAGTATATTTAGATTGTTTTAACACTGTGACTAGGACAGAATATATACATGGAAAATATCATACTACACATTAATTTAAACTTGTTTATTTTTACTCTTTTCCAGGTTTAATTTATTTTTGGAAATCAAGTTCAATATTAAAAAGAAAAAGCACACATTATTGGAAGCCATTTCTACTAATTTCGATACATTTTAACTTATGATTTGATTTGAATACTGTCATGGGAGGAGCTGTGAGTGCTGGGGAAGATAATGATGACTTAATTGATAACCTTAAAGAAGCGCAGTACATCCGCACTGAAAGAGTAGAGCAAGCCTTCAGAGCCATTGACCGCGGAGATTACTATCTGGAAGGCTACAGAGACAATGCTTACAAAGACTTAGCCTGGAAGCACGGCAACATACACTTGTCCGCACCTTGCATTTATTCTGAAGTTATGGAAGCTTTGAAACTTCAACCAGGACTATCTTTTCTTAACCTGGGAAGTGGAACCGGATATTTAAGTACAATGGTGGGCTTAATTTTAGGTAATTTTATTTTTGTAAATTTCTATTTATAAAGTGAGCTGAGTTTGCATGGTTCTTCATGACCTACAGTGTTTGTAACTGTATCTAGTATGTCTGAATGTGTCTTTTTAAAGCAGTATAGTTCTTCCTTAGGCATGAAAACACAGTTGTAGTCTTCTCTTTCCCAGCCCTGAATCTAATGGTTGGTCAGCTCTCATACTGTTCGGTCTAGTTACAGTAGCTATAGCAGTATGTCAGTATTTGAAATCAAGCAACTGGGCCTGGGTCTCTAGCTCAGTTGGTAGGATACTTACTTACCTAGCATGCACAAAGCCCCGGTTTTGACCCAATACTTCACATACTAACACGGCGGTAGAAGAATCAGAAATTAAAGTCATCCTTAGTAACATACTACATAGTGAGTTTGAGGCCAGCCTAAGAAACATGAGACACCCCACCACCCCTGCCCCAAGAAAACAACTGGTAGGCAAGAAGCTCAGGAGTTTTAGGAGCTGTAACGTGTTCTTTCTAGTGATACTCAATTTTTGACTGTTTTATCAGTGTCCCATTTTAAATGGAAAGGTAATTGTGGGTAGACAGGAGTGTGGGAGTTACACATGTGGCCTTGTGAGTCAAAGCAAGAGACTGGGGAAAATAACAGAGAAGGCAATTGCAGCATATTTTGGCTTTGTTGTACCAGACATTGTTTCTGGTGTGGGTATAGAGCAAGAATCAAAAGGGACCAAGATTTTTGTCTCTGAAGAGCTTAGTGGACCCTCAGAGTGAGTGCTAGCATCGTACAAGGCTCTGCAATTCATTCAGTGTTCCCAGGAGTCCATAGATGAATATATTATTAATCTTCCAATATGGGTGAGTGAACTGAAGTACAGAGAGGTTAAATCTGAATCACTAGTGAAGAAACTGTAGCATGAATAATAAAAAACTGGAACAGATACTGGGGTTCAAGGTGAAGATCAGAAAAGCAATACAGCTAAGCCACTAGAAAAGTCTTAACCTCTGTCAAGACTGGGCCACTGCAGACTGAGCCTTGAGCCTTCATCTTCTCCTGTCTTTTATTCTCCTTTAGTGCAGGGATTTAAGGCATGTGACTCCCTAGTACTGGGATTACAAGGATCTCCTTCTGCATTGATCTTGTATATCCCAGATATAATGAAACCATAGAAATCCATCTGCCTCTGTCTCCCAAATCTTGAGATTAAAGGTGTGTGACACTACTGCCTGGCCTCCAGTGGCTTAGTTTTACGCTCTGATATTCAGGCAAGCTTTATTCATCAAAACATGAATAAAATATCACTATAACTAGTCAGATTTATGGATAATAGGTATAAGGCATACTGAATAGAAAAATGAGCATCCATGAAATCAGTAACCTATTCATTCACTCCACCACACTGACTGCGCTGTGTGGTAGCGGTTGAGGTTCAGCATTAAGAGGCATAGCATAAACCTTTCCTCCGTGGCTGGGAGTGGTGGACAAGAAAGCAAAGGAACAGTTTTCATCTACTGCGATGGGTGCGGTTGTTGAGGTACATGCCAGAGTTAGACTTGTTACAGTTCCTCTGCAGTAGTGGGGAGTTATCAAAGACTGTAGAGTCGTGAATGACACACACTGTCAGGGGTGACACTGTCCACTGTGGTCACTGTCAGGCGTCTGCAGGCCAAAATCTCATTCCTTAGGCAGTGGCTTCTTCCATGCTTTCCTAGTCATTGATTTAGTCATGGAACCTGTGATTTGTTTCATTAAAATGTGTGTGATCTTTTCTACAACTGAATTACTTTTTGATAATCATTTGGTCAAAGAATGGCATCAAATCACTATTTTTTTTTTCCACAAAAGAAAAACTCAGACCCTTAAATTGGTTTGATGTTCTTTCCTGTCCTCTGATAGGAATGGTCTATTCTGTTTAGTAGAGACTCGTTGAGAAGAGGATCTCTAGGTTTTGAGACAGCTAATATGTTCCCCCATGTTCTATCCTGATGGGGAAAGTGTTCAATGAAAGGTGTGTTTCATTTTTGGCAGGCTGACTAGCCCCAGCACCTGAAACAGTTATGTTCTATGGCCAGTTGTACTTTTAAGCAGATCTCAAACTATGTTATCTTGTTTTAAAATTCATGGCCAGGGGCTTGTGTGGAGGAAACAGACACTTGTGTTCTTCAGTGCGTTAGATATTTTCCTCTTAGTATCCAGCAAGCATTGAGCCTATAGCTTAGTGTATGAGCACAGCTACTGGATACTCTCATGATGTATTTGTCACTCTGCATAATTAAACCCAAAGTATAATCACTCTTCTTTTTATTAGAACTGTACGGTTGATGAAAGTAGTAATACTAAAATGGAAGTCAGAAAGAGCATGTGTGAAGCATGTGTTTGGTTCTGCCAATGCACAGCGGTCACGATTTCAGAAGCCCTCTCCTCAGCTTGTGCTTGCTTTCCTTCTATTACAGGGATCCAGGAGAAGCTGGCAGAGCAGGGCATCTTTAATGTGGTAATATGCAGTCAAGGGAAAAGATGCCCCTTGGGGAATTCTTGTCTCACTTCTGAATCTGGAATATAGAACATTTTGTTTAATGAGGGAAAGTTAGAGTTTTGTGGGGTTTTTTTTTTCAGTTTTTTTTTTTTAACATTTAAAGTATACTTGAAACAGTTACCTATAAATTCAATTTTGCCCTGATTTGGAGAGTAGATTACCTCAAATCCTAATATATTGCATTGGAACATCATTTCCAGTTTCAAATTCAAAATAAATTCTGTTCTGGTCACTTCTTAATTGTTTTCCCAGAGCTCAGGGTTTTTACGAAGGACATCTCAGCACTGTCTTGTTCCTGTGTAATTAAGTTAAAGATGGAAAGAAGAGAAATCAATGTCTCCCAAGTCTTTTACCTTTGACAATTGAGTTAAATGCCAAACGATCACCATTACTGTTTTTATAGCTGTTGATACAGGTAGGGGTGTCTCTTCCTTTTTCACTTGGGGATTATTCCCATTTTTCTGATAGAACCTATAGTATAAAAATTATAGTTCCTAGTAGAATCAGTTATGCGTACATACTTATCCAACTTAAGGATTTTTCTTAGTGTCGTGACTAATTCTCTAGTTAGCAGAAGTGACTGAGGAGATTCCCAGGCCCATTCCAGTGCCGTGGATACCGACCATGGTGTTTGCTAGGTGAAGCAGAACACAAGCCGGTGACTCACTGCCAGCTTGTTCGGAGGATTTGCCTAGTTAAGGTGTGTGCTGCCGTTTCGTTTGGTCTGCATCCTCTCGTCACAGGATGCTGGCTGGTCCTTGTTCAGAATGCTTATGTTGTCTGCCCTCAGATGCTACACATCCGCTCTCTGCATTTGTGTCTGTGCGTGCTCTCTCCCAGTACCTCTTGCTTTAGTCAATATGGTTTATGCACTAGAAAGCTTACCATTTTTCCCCTTTATTTTTATTTTATGAATGTTTTGCCAGCATGTATGGCTATGTACCACATGTTTGTTTTTGGAGCCCAGAAGAGGGCAATGGATCCCTGGGACTTGTGTTACAGAAGGTTATGAGCTGCCAGTGGGTGCTGGGAAGGAATTGGAAGACTGTCCACTCTCACCCAGGACGATTCTCCAGCCTCAGGTTTACACATTTTTAGGTTGCCAACTTGGGTTTGTAATAAAACTGTAGAGTCTGTAAACTTTGTCATGATCTAATCATTAAGAACCTCTGTTATATTCTTTGTATCTACTCTTGGCTCCTACCATAACCTTGGCATTCAGTTATTCCTACGATTGCCTTTCTGGACCTTTAATAGCAGTGGGATCACACAGTGTTCTTTTGCATCTTGTTTCTGTCTCTTAACTGTAGTGTCACAGTTCACATGCTGGAGTATGACTGGGTAATAAATGTCCTTGCATTCTCAGTTGTTTGGTGTTTTGCTACTGTTTTTGGTTATTTGGAGTACTGTCATGGTAATCCTGTAAGAACTCTGTGGATTATTTCCTTCTCCTGAATAGATCTTAGAACTGGAATTGTTGGGCTGAAGGTAAAATTATATTTACCTTTGTAAGACACTGCCAAACTTAAAATGTGGCCTCAGTGTTTTTTTTTTTTTTTTTTTTTGGTTTTGCGAGACAGGGTTTCTCTGTGGCTTTGGAGCCTGCACTGGAACTAGCTCTTGTAGACCAGGCTGGTCTCAAACTCACAAAGATCTGCCTGCCTCTGCCTCCCTAGTGCTGGGATTAAAGGCGTGCGCATGTTTTTGTAAGGACTTCTCTAAAGTGGTCCCAGTTCCTGGTGAGATAGGACACGTTCTGTATATGTCATGTTTCATGGCAATGGAAATTCTATTTCCTACATTAAGCATTGTTTTTAGACTTGATCATCTACCCTATATTTTAAGAAAAGATTTCTGGGGTACTGGAAACATGGCTAGCCAGTTATGAGTCCTAACTGCTCTTCCAGAGGACCCAGGTTTGATTTCCAGCACCCACATGACAACTGACAACTGTCTGTAACTCCAAGATCTGACACCCTCACACAGACATACATTCAGGCAAAACAGCAATGCACATAAATTAAAAATAATTTTTTTAAAAGTAAAGTCTAATTAGTCATTGTGAAGGTCATTCCTGATAAGTGACTTGCTTTTGGTTGTTAACAAATCCCTTGAGGATGTTGTCTCTTAGACTTACTACACTTAAGCTGCCAAAGTGCCTTGCTGTGTACACTTCATTCTCTTGTCCTATGTAGGTATCTGTGCATCTTGTTTTCCGTCCTAACACCTTTTATTGCATTATTAGCATGGTTCTTCTTTTTTTAACTTTAAAAATTACTTTTTAAAGTAATGCACTTCTTTCTGGCATTTTCATACCTACTTCCTTTTGGTTGATTTTGTTCCTGCCGTTTCTTTCCCCACTCTGCGCTTTTGCCGTCAACATTCTCTCATCAGTTTAGTATTGTGTTCTACTGTCTTCTCTCCCCCCCTTAAAACCTCCTGTTTCCTGTCTCATGGGACCCTTTATTCCACCTAGGCCCATAGATGTAGCATTAGAAACTAAGAGTCACAAGAGAACACATTTCTTTCTGATCCTGGACTATCTCGCTTTACACTTTTTCTAGTTTCATCCATTTTCCTGCAGATTTTATTTTTCTGTGAAGTTGGATAATAGTCCACTGTGTATCATGCTTTTGTTATCTGTTGATCAGTTGACGGACGTCTAGACTGGTTCCATTTGCCTGCTTTGTGACTAGCTCATCAATGAATGTGACTGTGTAAGTGTCTCTGGTAGCATATTGAGTCATCAATGCGTTTTATTGCTGCTGCCTCTAAAAGTTGGTATGCTGGTGATTTTCTTTATGGTTATTACTGTTGTCATTTACAGTAATAATAGCAGCAAAGAGTATGCGGATAACATACCATGCAATGATTCATTTTTCAGAGTAATTGCTTCTCTAGTTTTATTACGTTAAACATTGTTGCAAAGTGTGCTGGAATCTCAGTGATAGGAAAGTTTTCTCAATGGTTCACCTGAGTGAGTGTCTTTGGAATTAACATCTCCCCAGCGCAGATCATCTGTATAGCAAATGGTCCTTTCTTTTTGTCAATTCTGTGAGGATTTCCTTGTTTGATTAAATTTAGTTATAAAGCAGATGATGTCTTTTATGTCCCCCCGCCCCCCAATGAATACGTGCTTTTGTAGCCCCATAAACGTAATGCTTGGTTTTCTGAGACGTGTTTTTTTTTCTATCTTAACAGCTCTAGCTTTCATGGAACTTGTTTTATAGACCAGGTTGCCCTCAAATGCAGAGATCCACCTGCCTCTGCCTCCCTCGTGCTAAAATTTAAGGCTTGTGCCACCACAGCTTGGCAGATGCAATGCTTTTCTAGCTCATGAGTGCAGCCGTGCTTTTGTAGCCCCTATGACCTCATGAGTGCACCGCTGCTTTTGGTGTCATTTGTGCATAGGAGTGGAGATAATTGAGTTCCCATTGTGTGTTCCTAGCAGACGTATAGCAAAGCTGACCTCTCTTCCCTTGCTTGTGCTGAGCAAGAAACTGCATTGTACTGAGGCCAGTGAGCAAAGCTTCGATCTTAAATCTGGCAGCAGTCCTTGCGGCTCATAGGCAAGTCACATGCTAAACTCCTCTTAGCTGTAAAATTAAGTGAATTCTATCAGGATGAGTTTTAATATGTAAGATTATATTCTCTTCTTTCTCTCCGTCTCTCCCTCTCTCTGTCTCTCACACATACTTACCTAGGGACAGCGGTTTGATGCTTATCAGTACCTGCTGAACTTTACAGAACATGACTAACAGATTAGAATAGATACTTTCAGAAATTTTTATTATTTGTTTCCCTATGTGTGAAAGAATTCATGAACCAATCCTGTAGTATCAAAGCTCACAACTGTAGAATTGTTTCTTCCCTATGGGGCAGTTGTCTTTAAGCTGGCTGCAGTGTTGGGCTGAGTGAATAGGTCAAGCAGAGGCAGAGTTGATTGTAATCCACAAGCCTTCTTGGTCTGCAGGGAGGTGTTTGTCTACTCTGGAACTGGTCTTCGCATTCTGTTTGAGTCTGCCTTCTGACAGAGTTAGCATGCTCCATTCTTGGAATTTTACCTGTGTGTGTGTTTGAGAGAGAGATTCATGCAATCTATTGTGTTCATAGTCCTTCCTTCACTCCCCTACCTTCTGCTCCTGTTGAGCCCCTTCTTTTCATTAGTTTTCCCTCCTTTGTCTTTCTTTGTTTCTTTCTCTTTTTTTCCTCCACACTGATTTTGAGTATGGAAACTTCTGGGTTAAGTGTGTGAGCACAGTAGGATCTATTTACTGGTACACGGGCAACTTTGCAGTGGCTACACCAATGAAGAAAATGACACCTGTTTTCTGCTAATAGCTCACCGGGGAGGGTTGGGGCCTCAGGTGCACCTCCCTCCCCCTCATCCATAACATAATGGTAACAGGAACAGTCGTATATAGATCTTGTCCCTGCATATCCACAGCTGCTGTGTATAATGATTGTCAGGCCAGGCCATGTCCTGAAGGCAGTGTGTCATAGCACTCCTTCCCCCTCTGCCTCAATGTCCAGTTTCCAGATCTGCTGTTGTTTCTGTAATTGCTTCGTCCATTTTGTGTTTTAATTTCTTTGACTTTAGCCTCGAAGGATAGAGTTCTCTTTTGAGTATCCATGAATTTCCACAACTTTAGGGTATACCTACCCAGGTCTGGGTGTGGACTTTGGAAAGTACTTCAGTCTTCATGCTACACATGCCACATCCTATTTCGTCTTCAGTGTATAAAAAATTTATGCTGCCCTCAACTTAGTCCTTCCCTCAGTTTTTCCCCACACAATACAAAAGTTTCATTATATTCTTTTTTGCTATTTCCCTTCTTGTTGAGGGATGCAGTTTTTTTCCTACACTACTCAAGGTACAGATTGAGTATCAGCCTCTTTAATCTTAGGCTGCAGACACATTTCTATGGCTCAAAATATCAAGGTATCAAAAAGCATGCTTTTAAAAAGCTTTTTATTTTAAAAAAAAAATTCATTTACTTCAGTGATCTCTCCACTTCCACAGTAACATAAAGCCCCAAGGACACCTTGATTTTTCAAATAATATTTATGTGATGGATGTGTTGGCTTGAAGCAAGAAGAAAAATTGTCTTACAGATGAAAAGAAAATATTTAATATGCTGCAAAGATTTTATATTAAATTAATTTTGAGTCTAATACATTTCTTTGTAAGATTTGCTTACTCTAATATTTTGTCATAATTTGCAATTTCTGTCATCATTTTCATGAAGCATTTACTTTAGATCCTATACCAACTGCTGAGAATACCCAATAGAGAACTGTAAGAATGCTTTCATTAGCTCTTCTTCCTTCTGCTCAGTAAATCCACATTTCAGTCGACTCAGTCATTGCTGGCCATGGTGGCCTTCAGGTGCAGTAAATGTAAGGTGGGCATTGTAGTGGTTCCTGTAATCCCAGCTCAGATCAGGAGGATTAAAGTTCAAGATGAGCCTGAGCTACATTACAAGAGCCTGTCTCACAAAAAAGGAAGGAAAAAAAAACCCAAAGAAAATGAATTCTGGGAAAATAGATTTTGTTAAAAAATAATTTGGGTCCAGATCTGAAGCTTCGTATATTGTGCATGTGAGGTAGAGACAGGAGAATCATTAATTTAAGAAAATTCTCAGTTGCATAGCAAGTTTAAGATATCAAAGCCAGCCTGGGCTCCAATGAGATGCTGCCTTAAAAAAGCCAATAAAAACAGTAACAGAAAACCTCATGAGGCACTGTCTCAACTAACAATAACTAAAAGGAAGTAGTGGTTATATTTATAGGCTTAAAAGAGTCTAGTGCCTTTCAAGATGTTACTGGGAAATTCTAGGACCTCTTCATGAGACTTCACAAATCTAGAGAAGAGAGAAATTCACTTTCTCAACTTTAGAATCACTAACGCAAGACTTAGGAAGAATT